>JAULBY010039666.1:0-13728 GCA_032358315.1 Ophiocytium majus
TCGTGTCATGGCCGCCAGTGAGCGTGCTGGCATGCATGTGTGTCATGGGCTCTTGCACGCCCCCAAGTGCAAATAAAATAAAACTACAGTAACTTCAAGAAGTACTACTTGAATACTACGTAGTATACTTGAGTGCTTGTATCAAACTCCGCTGATGGCGCGGGAGGGCTTTGCGCATGGTGTGCGTGTGACCGGGAAAAGCATGGTCAGACATGCTGCTAGGATAAGGAGCCTTCAGAGCAAGCAGTGCCGCTAACAGCTAGGCCCGAGCTGCACAGCACACAACACAGGCTTCGGCCTTGCATTTTGGCCCAGCCACGGGAGTACCTGGGCTCAGTCACCTTTCTGGTTTTCTTCACAATGCTTTTGGACAGATTGTGCACTAGCTGTGTCCGGGTACACTTCAGTGGCGACTTCTAGGGCGCACAGTGGCGCACCATGACATGTCGCAGCTGTCGTGCGCACACCAACCATGAGCAACGGAGCAGCAGGGTCCAGAACAAGGGTGCACGGCTAATGGGCGCACATGCTTTGAGCAGTAATCCATGTGCCAGCAGGCAGAGATAGAAAAAATGCAGAATCAAAACCTGCATGCCAGGTCAGGTGCACTTGCCACATGCCCCCTCCCCCAGCTGAGTCACAACCGGATGCCAGCACCGGCGCCGCCAAGGCAATGGTGCACCGTAGCACGGGGCTTCCCGCACCATGTTGATGCGGCCCTCAAGCTCAGATCCGCCTGCACTGCATGCTGCCACGCGCACACAGCGCAAGCTAACGCCGACTCTTCTCTATGCATATGTACTACCAGTAGTACTTCGTGAAGCATGCTCTCACGGCGCCCCTTGTGACGCCACAACACGGCGCTTTGGCAACACCGCACACACAACGCCGCTGCCCCCAGCGCTTTTGCAACAACGCGCACGGGCAATGCCGCCACGCCATGGCGCAGCATGCCGCCGCCCCCACTGCTGCTGCAACAACGGCATATAGCTCAGACTGCCGCTGGTGGCGCACACACCGCAGGCGACGCAGGGCACCGGCAGGCGCCGCCGCCATGAATTGAAGGGCCTTTGCTGGGGGGCCAAAAGTGCTTTTACACGCACTGTCTTTGCTGTTGCAGCGCACAGCGGCTGCTGCTGAAGTTGAGGGCCGTTGCTGGGGGGGCAGAAGTGCGTTTACGCATGCTGTCTTGGTGTCTAGGCGCTGCCGCCGTTGGTGCGCTGGCGCTACTTGGGCAGCGCGGTGGTGGGGCGGTCGCCGACGCCGCCCGCAATGTCAAACACCGCCTGCGCCACGCACGCGCGGCAGAGGCACGCCATGTTAGCACACATGAAGTCTCCTGAATTTTATATACTACGGTATACACTACTGTAGTTGTTTTGTTTATTTGCACTTGTGGGCGTGCAAGAGCCCGTACATGCCACTACTAGCAGGTCGTGTCGTTGTACGGGGGTGGACGCCGCAAAGGCCGCGCCTACCCTGGGCAGCAGGTCTCGCACCTACCAAAGCGCAGATTTCGCCATGTATATATATACGGTATGCATCAGCACCTTAAAATATACTACTGAGGTAGTTCAAAGTATAATTCGAAGTACTGCAGTAGTGTTTTGTCATGTGCAAGCGCCTAAATATATACTGCTACTGTGGTACTAGTAGTTTTATTTATTTGCACTTGTGGGCGTGCAAGAGCCCATGTCATGTATGCCAGCATGGCCACTGGGTGCCAAGGCAAACGCATGGCAAAATATGTGCACGAACAAAAAAAGGGCTAGCGGGTACCAGCAGACTACCTAGGGCTCGACCTGCCAGGGCAGGTCACCCGCCAGGGTGTCACGCAAGGCCGAGCGCTCCCCCCCGCCCACACCAGCACCCGCCCCGCACATAGTAGTAGTTCAAAGTATACTTCGAAGTACTACAGTAGTACACTGCGCTTGTTTTGCAAGCCCTACCTGCAGCGCCCACAGCGCCAGCAAGTCTGCATCCGCCTGCGTGGCCGCCTCCGCGTACACACGCACGGCGTCCTCCGTCCCGCTGGGCCTTACAAAGCAGCGCCCCCGAGGCTCCAGCGCCGCCATTGCCTCGTCCAGCCTTGCCTGCTCAGCAGACGGGGGGGGGGAACGGAGGGGGGAAGGGGGGGGAGGGGTGCAGGATGTCCTTAGCACCTGGCAGTGGCGTTTGGCGCAGGGGTGCCATGGGCTCCTGCAGATGCACTTGTGCATGAGGTATGAGCTATAGTAGGTTTTGTTGATTTGCACTTGTGGGCGTGCAAGAGCCCATGTCGTGCATGCCAGCGCGCCCACAGGTGGCCATGGCACATGCGCGGCAGTGTGTGCGCACCGACCCTGGGCTATGGTGGTACCTACCAGGTACTCCGAAGTACTTCAGGGAGTGCTGGTGTAGTATAGGCATGTACTACTGTGGCATATAGCGTTTGCGCCGACCCTGCACAGCTGCGTGGCGCTACAGGAGCATGACAGGGGTGTGGCAAAGCATGTCACATGCGCCAACCTGGAGGTTCGCACGTATCACATACGCTGTATACTTGCACTATATGCCGCCAACACATCGGTTTCTGCGCAACCCTACCCATATGCAGTCAGCCAGAGGCCTACTACTACTTGTACTTTGACATGTAGTAGTAGTACTGTAGTTTTATTTATTTGCAGTTGTGGGTGTGCAAGAGCCACGGGGTGTAGTAAAATTTTTATTGTAGTACCAAAAATTCTGATTTACTACAGTAGTACTTCTCAAGTATACATAGGCGCCGACCCTGCACAGCTGCGTGGCGCTATAGGAGCATGGCAGGGCGTGTGGCGAAGCATGTCACGTGTGCCAACCTGGAGGTTCGCAGGAGAGGTGGCGCGAGTCTCGTCTGCCGTGCACTTGACAACTGCGCGGTCGGACACCTGCAGCTTGGCCTGCTCAACAGCAGTTGAAATTGAAGTGCGGCACAGGGGGAGGGAGTTGAAGTTGTGAGGGGAGGGGCGCCCAGCAGCAGCAGCAGCAGCAGCAGCAGCAGCAGCAGCGGCGGCGGCAGCAGCATCAGCAGCAGCGGCGGCAGCAGCATCAGCAGCAGCAGCGGCGGCAGTGGCGGCATCAGCATCAGCGGCGGCGGCAGCAGTTTTAGCGGCAGCAGCGGCGGCAGCAGTGGGCGCAGCAGCGGTGCGGCAGCAGCAGCTGTCGCTTGCAGCCGCGGCAGCAGCAGCAGCAGAGCCAGCAGCGGCAGCGGCGGTCGAAAAGTGTGCGCAAGCGAACGGTGCGGGGCAGCAACTTTGAGCTGGGACGGCAGTGGGTGCACAGTGGGTAGGCAGCCTGGGCCTGAGCGGCGTGCAGCGAGCAGCCCCTCGAATGATGAGGACAACAAATGCAAGATGGGTTGCCCCGTGACATGCACCACTCTTTGGTAGGTGGGTCGCAGCAGAGACGCCAGGAGCCTGCCAGTGACCCATGGCTACTACAATCACTACTTCAAGTATGTATACACATACTTCAAAATCATACTACTGTAGTACTAGACTACTTGACGCACTTCCGACGTATGTTTCACGCGCGCCAGTGCTGCACTGGCAACAAAAAAAAAACTGCAGCCTGCCGGCCTCTCACGCCTGCCTGCCGCTGGCATTTCTTGCCGTGAACCGTGTCGAGCTGTGAGATGTGTACACGGGCCCTCGCACGGCCATTCACGCTGGGTCGTTGCACGCCCACCAAGAGTAAATCCATAAATCTACTTCAGATGGCGGTTCTCTTTGAGTCATTCATGGCACGGTTAAAGAACCATCTTTGGTAAAGTATTCACCGGGATTGATGCAGAGCACGAACCTGACGGCTGGGCAGGTCCGTGTACAACGCGTCCCAGTCGCTGAGGCTCCAGCGCTTGAGACGCAGCACCGCCTCTACCAGCAGCACGTCGCTGAAGGCATCGCCCACAGCCTGCGCGGTGCGGGAGCAAGAGGCAGCGGCGGTGGCAGCGGCGGCGCGGCGCGGGCGGTGGCAGCAGTGGTGCCGGCAGCAACAGCAGCAGCAGCGGAGAAAAATGGAGGCAACGAGTAGAGATGAGAGTGGTACAAGAACTGTCGTTAGCATTGGTGTGCAGTAGCGTGCTGAAGTGCAAAACTGGCGCTGTAGCTCAGCTGCAACCCTGCCCCGCAAATGCAGCCGCACGAGGGAAAGGTGGGCAAAATTGTGTGCTGGCTGAACATACCGATATATGGCAGAAGCACAGGGGTGCAAACCTCCTCAAGATTGGTGTCGTTGTTACAAACACTACCCGGATTGGTACTGTCCAAGTGGAACCTCCAAAAGTAGTGGTAGTAAAAACAAATGGTGCCAAACCTCCCCGTCGATGTGAACTCTTGGGGGAGGTCAGCCTGTTATCCCTGGAGTAACTGTTATCCGTTGAGTGACGACTTTTCCACAAAAAAAAAAATCGGGAAGCGGAAAGGCCTGCGCAGAGGGCGTGCACGCGACTGGAAAATGCGATATCACACACGCTACCTGTTCCAACGATACCATAAAACAAGGCAAAAGCAAGGGGTCAGACACACATGAGTCGGGGGGCGAAACCCCACCCAGTTGGCCAGCCGTGCGGCGCACGAGCAGACGCCACAAGGCCACCAGCACAGGGGCGCCAAAGCATCTGCACCTGGCCCAAGTGCAGTGTGGCACTCTGAGTAGCAGCCTGCTTCGCCACGACAACACATCTGTGGAGTAGTACTCACGCGGCGCAGGCATGACAATACTGCATTGACATACTTCTCATAATACATTTACTTCAAGTAGTGGTTGTTGTACCTTATTTGCACTTGTGGGCGTGCAAGAGCCATGTCATGTGTGCCAGCACGCAAGTAGCAGTAGTATTAGTAGTGTTCATGTGGTGCGGTCGCATGGCGCAGCCAGCGGCGCTGCCGTTCACACCTGGTTCACGAGCTGCCGCACCAGCTCCAGCCGCTTCACCGCCAGCGCCGCACGGCGTGTGCCGTTGCCCTCTGCAGCGCCCCCCCCCCCGCCGCCGCCGCCGCCGCCGCTGCATCCGCTGCCTTTTGGGCCCGCTTCTCGCGCCTCTGCTTTGACTTTTCCGCGTGCCTGGCCTTTTTCTCCTCGTCTGAGGAGGAGGCGGAGGAGCTGCTGCTGGAGCGCGCGCGTTCCTCGGAGGCGCGTTCCTCGGCCTTTGCCTTTGCCTGTGCTCAGCAGAAGAAGAAGAAAAAAGCGCAGGCAAAGACGGAGGGGGGGGGGGGGGGGGGGGCGCTGTGGGAATTGCGCCCACGGTGCGTGCGGCGCTGTGGTTGCAGCTGAAAAACATGGCTGACATACAGATAAAATTTTTATTATGTATACTACAGTAGTACGAGCGGTGCTCAGCAGAGGCGCAGGTGGTTGGGGTTGGGGGATCCCGGGAGGGAGGGGGTGGGGAAGCACCGTGGGAGTTGCGCCCAAGCAGCGCCATCAGACGTTCCTCTGCGCGCCTGGAGATTGCACTTCAAATCCTTACAGGAAGTGCGCCGGCAGCAGGTACTGACCTCCTCTTGCTTGTAGGCAGTCGAAGCCGCCGCCGCCACAGCAGCTACCGCTTCCGAGTCCGCCTTCTTGTTGACATCATCGAGCTGCGCCTGTAGCACACATGAATGAGGTAAAAAGCGGTCACGCTAGACAGCGGGTACACCAGACGGCGGTTACGCGCCAGATGGCAGTTATACCAAATGGCGGTAGCGCCAGACAGCAGTCACACCACATGGCACTTACACCGGGCAGTGGAGTACGTTACACAGGAGTTCCGCCGGATGTCCTGTACACACAGACGGCGGTTCCGCCAGGCAGTTGCGGCAAAATGGCAGTAATGACAACACGGCAGTTGCGCAGGATGGCGTTTGCGCCAGACGGTGGTTGCAGCAGACAGCACTTGCGCCAGACAGAAGTTCCACCCCACGAAGTTGAACTAGGCAGTGATGCCTGTTGGCAGCTACGCCAATAGCGCAGTTACGCAACACGGCAGCTGCGCAAGACGGCGGCCGTGCCAGACGGCGGTTACGCCACACGCTGGTCACGCCAGACGGCAGTTACACTGGAATGCGGTTACGCTGGACGCTAGATGGCGGTTACGCTGGACGTTAGATGGCGGTTACGCTGGACGCTAGACGGCGGTTACGCTGGCCGCTGGGCGGCGGTTACACTGGACGGCAGGTACCCCACACGCACCTTGCGGGTGGCGAGCACGGCGGCCACCGCCTCGCCGAACAGCACCGTGCCGTGGCCGTTGGCCTCAAAGTAGATGCCGACGTCGAAACGCAGCGCCTCGTGGTGCAGGTGCTTCACACCGGTGGCGGCGACGGCAACCTGCGGACGGCGCGGCACCCGACGCAGTGTCACTTCGTTGGGCGCAGCGGCGCCAGCTCAGGCATGCGGCTGTGTGCGTGGGTAACATGCATGGGCTTGGAGTGCTATTTCCAAGCTGAAAACCTGTGCAGTTGGTGCATTATCACTAGTGACGGGTCACAGCGTACAAACGTCGCATTATACGCCGTATCACGTATGTAAACATGGCGTATCACGTATCCAAACGAATGTATCTACTTAGTAGTATATGGCAATTACGCTGTATATCGGGTTCGGGGTTGTCGAAATACGCACAAACACGCCGAAGTTTGTATGACATATAAAATACGTTGTACGCCGTGACCCATCACCAATTATCACTGATGTATTGTCGGGAGACGATGCACGCGGCTGCCATGTGCCTGCTCTGCTCAGCGTGCCCGCAGGCGCCTCGCGCGCCTCGCAGAGTGCACCCGAGCCTGTTCACTTGGAAAGCGGACTTGGAGTTAGCCTCGTACAGCCCCATGTGTAACTTCAACTTCAGTTCAAAATGCGCGCGTCGGCACAGTGGCTGGGGTCCAGTGGTCCATTGGCCCCTGCTTTCCCTTGCATCCTTTTCCAATTGTTGCATGTCTCTGGAAGCACTTGAAGTACATGTTCCGTACAAGGTGTACCAAAATACTGAAGATAACAATTCAAAAACAATTTTCAGAGGGGGGTCTTGCCTGGATGCCCTTGCTCTTGAGGAAAGCGGTTGACGCGCCGTTGGCATAGGCCGTCTGCACAATGGCGAGGCTCAGCTTGTCCGCCAGGCCCGCGGCGGCCAGCTCTTCCTGTAGGAACAGTGTCGTCAGCGCCGCGAGCTTGTCGCCATCCAGCAGGTGCCACTTGCCTGTGGCGCCCCACACACACAAATGTACATGTAGTGATGGGTCAAGGCGTAGAACGTATTTTATACGTTATACAAAAAACGGCGTATATCTACGCCAAAAAACGCGATAGGCGGCGTATTGGCCGTACAAATACTTTCATCTGCATACATTATACGGCGTATTACTATACGCTGTGACCCATCACTATGTATATGTATACCAATGGTATATTGGTAAGTACATAGGCACAAAAGTTCTAAGTGCAGTGACAGCAACATGGTCAATCTATTCTTGCGAACTGAGCGCCGCCAGCTTGTCGCCATCCAGCAGGTGCCACTTGCCTGTGGCGCCACATATACCGATACAATAAGCAAGTAAATATCAATAAACACTATGCTGAATGACCGGGGATATATGTTGGTGAGAAGTGAGTCACTGAGAACATGTACATACAATGACAGCAATTTGGTCAACCTATACTTTACTGAACTCCGCGCCGCCAGCTTGTCGCCATCCAGCAGGTGCCACTTGCCTGTCACGCCGCATACACATACATGTGCCATGTTATGTATACGTCGCAGTACGTTCGAAAGTATTTTCTGAAGTACTGTAGTACATACGTGCATACAGTGCATGGTCAGTTTGTTCTGAAAACTCAGCGCCGCCAGGTTGTCGCCGTGCAACCACACACGCTGTGCTCAGCAGCAGCGTGTGCTCCGCACCAGCATGCGCTCAGCAGCAGCGTGCGCCCAGCAGCAGGGTTTGCTCAGCAGCAGCATGTGCTCAGCAGCAGCATGTGCTCAGCAGCAGCATGTGCCCAGCAGCAGCATGTGCTCAGCAGCAGCATGTGCTCAGCAGCAGCATGTGCTCAGCAGCAGCGACGCACCTGCGGCATCGAAAAAATGGTACACCACGCGGTCCGCGTCGCCGTCCAGGCTGCAGCAGCGCTTGCCTGCGCAGCGGCGGCGGCGGCGGCGGAAGCGAATGCGGGGCTGCTGTCTGTCAGTGCGCAGCATGCCCCGTCTGCCTGCGAGCCTCCAGGCATGTTTGTGTTGGCGGAGGGGAGCTGGGAGAGGGGGCTACAGTAGACTTCGGGTGGGCATCATGTACCAACCACTTGAAAAAAACCAAGGCTGTTATCGCACGCGCGTTTGTGCCAGGTGGACCAACGGCCGGCTGCACACAATTGCGTGTGTGGGGGCGTGCATGCGTAGCCCAAGCCACCACTGCTCACAGGCGTTCTGTCAGCTGAGTGTTGCCCCCCCCGCCTCACAGAGAACAAAAAAACAACGTCAACAAACTCGATCCACCCCACAGTTCCACACAAAGGGACGCACAAGAGCACCCATCAAGCCACAATGGACTGAGCGTTGCCCCCCGCCCCCCGCCGCACTGCACAAAAAATGCTGAACTTCAACTTCAACCACTGCAAAATTCCATACAAGGGAAAGGCATGAATACGAGAAAGCAAAGGCTGTTTCAGCGCCCGTCCCCCGCCCCAGCCCCACCACCCACCGTTGTCGCACCCCGAGGTAAAGTTGGCAGCCGGCTGCTGCAGCTTCTGTGCGTGCTCCGCGCCGCACAGGCAACCCAACTTCAACTTTAACTTCAATGCAGACAACTTCAACACAGAAAAAGGCATGCACACGAGGAAGCGGGCAAGCCACAGGCGGTTTCAGCACCCGCCCCCCGCCCCAGCCCCACCAACCACCGCTGTCGCCGCCCGAGGTGAAGTTGGCAGGCGGCTGCTGCAGCTTCTGCGCGTGCTCCGCACCGCACAGGTGGCAACTCAACTACAACTTCAACACAGACAACTTCAACACAGAAAAGGCATGCACACGAGGAAGCAGTCAAGCCACAGGCGGTTTCAGCACCCGCCCCCGCCCCCGCCCCCGCCGCCCCACCCACCGTTGTCGCCGCCCGAGGTAAAGTTGGCAGGCGGCTGCTGCAGCTTCTGCGCGTGCTCTGCACCGCACAGGTGGTTCAGCTCGCCGCCGCCGTCGCCGCCTCCGTTACGCACCTGCGCTAGGCACAAGGCAATACAGTGCACTCGAGATTTAGTGCGGGGTGGTGTCACCACCGTAGCACCCCACACTAAAACCGAAATCCGCACAAAATCAAACGGGGCGTTGTACTGGTATACTGTTTGTATAGGATCACATGGTATGTGACAGGCGTCTGAACCCGCATTAAAGCGCATACCGCACTAAACCCAAGCGCATTAGATCACACGTGCACTGTAACACATAACTTAAGTATGGGAGCCATGTGCGCGCACTGGAGGGGCGCGCACTGTGAGAGCATATGGCAGGCGGCTGCGGGCGCTTGAGTGAATGAATGAATGAACGCATGAATGAACGAATGAATGAATGAATGAATGCGCGGCGTACGGCGGTGGGGGACGTGTTGCCGGCTGAGGCGGCAGGCGTGGTTGCGGTGTGGGCAGGAACGCCAAGCGCGGCGTGCACGGCACTGCTCACAGCCGGCCGCACCATGCGCAGGTACAATCGGCCCCTCCTTTGTATCTGAACGGCACGTGCGTTTTTGTGCGCTGTCGGCGGTGTGTGATGATGTGTACAGATCACTAAGCCAACGTAATCTGAGCCCTCGCAGCGAGGTACGCGTGCGGCCCACAATCTACTTCGAAGTACTTCAAGTACTTGAAGTATGCCACAAGGTAAGGCGCGGCATGCATGTGGCGCGGCGGGGACGCACCTCGCAGTCAAACCGTGCGCCGTGCTGCTCGATAGCGGCCTGCAGCGGCGCCACCTGCGGCAGTGGCGCGTGTGTGCGGCGAGGGTCAGTGCCCGCATGTGCACATGTTCGACACTGCCGCCAGATTATATGTATGCGCTTGTACGTACTTTCAAGTGCTTGGGTATGAATGTGTATGCCGCATACGCATGGACAAAAGCTGCCACCTGCGGCAACGGCGCGCGCGCGCGCGCGACGGTCAGTGCCCGCACGTGCACGTGCTCGAGTCTGCTAGTAAATACTTCAAGTAGGTAATAACATCCTGGCTACCAATATACTCCAAGTAGGTAGGTAAAACCCTGGCTTGAGGGCCGTTGAGGTGTGATTGCTGCGCGTCTCCTTGCTGCCAGCGCGCAGCTGGGAGTGTGTGTGTGAGGGGCCCGCGATACAGCCGGTTGACACACAAGCAGCCATGCAGTACCAGTATACATGTATGTACACATTATGTGATTCCAAGTACAGAGTATACATGTGTATACATACTTCAAGAAGTACTTCAAGTACACTGTATGACTGTCTTGTCAATATTTGGCCAAGGGGCGTTTAGACATTCTTGAGCAAGTATAGGGGGTGCTACAAGTACATTTTCTACGTGCACTTCAAAGCGTGGGCATTTAGTTGAGCCTGGGAGGGCCACAACATGGCCGGTTGACACGCCAGTATCCACATGCTGTGCCTGGGTGTTTGCTTGCCCACAAGTGCAAACGCATGCTCGAAGTGCAACAACCAAATGTGCTACTACTACTACAGTAGTACAAAGTGTGGAATTCTCGAAGTTATCGCATGTACGTACCATATATATATAATGTACATTTACGTACTACAGTAGTGCCGGCACATAATACAAGCCTGTTCGGCCGCTCAGGCCTACCTGCCGGCAGCACTTGCTGTTGTTGAGCGCACATGTGTGCCACCTGCGCTGCACCACCCCCCTCGAACGCAGCACACTCTACGATGGAATCCGCACCACGCTAGGTGCGAGGTTGCTGCTTCTCCTTAGGCGCCATCTTTGCTTTGTTCACCCCTTTGCACGGGTCCGCCCAGAGTGACGGCCCCTACCGGTGAGGAGACCTAGAATTTATCGCTCGTAGATTGAGTTTTCAATTGCCAAGTTGTGACCATGTCTACATGGGGCCGGGCATTTGCCATTGCTTCATGCCAGCTAGTATGACCTTGCACATCCACATGTGAAAATAAAACAACAAATACTGTAGTGAGAATGTACTTCATGGAGCAATGCACATGTAGCTGCATAGTGATGGGTCACGGCGTATGACATATTTTATACGTTATACAAACTAAGGCGTATTTATACGCCCATACGCGATATACAGCGTATTTGCCGTATAAATACGTTCATCTGCATACGTTATACGGCATATGTACATGCGTTATACGGCGTATAATGCGAAAATTATATGCTGTGAACCATCACTACACACCACCATATACTGCATGCGCGCGGGCCACAGCCTCCCCCAGTCAGACATCTCCGCCTGCATTCGATGCTAGCAGCAACGCCGCCGCGGCGCTGTTACCACGGGTGCACGCGCCCGCCCGCGCATGGTGTACACCAGACCAAGCGCTTCTGAAAGAGAGGAAAGTTGACTGCGTGGGATGTGAATCAGAAGCTGTGGATCATACCAATACTGTGCAGTGCCCAAGTGGTTCCCCGGGTGAATTGCTGGGTTAACTGTTTGGTGGTTCCATAAGTAGCTCAGCCCTCCCATTACTTTGCATTGTCAGTTACGATAAACGCCAGGGGAAATCACTGTCGAACCTCTTTGAACCAAGAGGTAACGTACCCCCCCCCCCCCCCCCCCTAATTTGGGTCAAACGAAAGTGTGATGCTGCCAATCCATACATTGCACAGGCTGATGTGACCTATACAACGTACTATAAGTTTTATATCAGTACAACCTAAAAAGACATGGTACAACAGTACTACCAGTACCACACGCAACCAGAGCGCCCAGCCCGCCGCTACACCGGGGCCAAATCTAAAGCTGCTGAGCAGTACGCACTCTTTGTCGAAAAGCATCAGAATCCAACTTGTACAAACGGAACATGGGTCACAGGTACTTGGCCCGTATGTAATGCGCTAGCAGGTCGGAGGGCCGCCCAAAATCAGAGCTGCCAAAACCCTTCCATCTGCCCTCAACCACCAGCCCACCAGGCACGTCAGGCTTTGCCCTCCTAGTAACCAGCTTTGCCTTGCGCCCCACAAGGTACTGTTAACTGGCACATGCTCACCACACTATATGACACTTTCTGCGCGCTGGAAACAAAACCGAATGACAAGATATCCGCACCAAAACACAACAACCACCTAACGTGCACAACCCTGTATCAGGACCCCATCATGTATTTCAGAGTACATGGTCCCCGGTGCCACCATACTCTTTGTCGCCGTTGACAGGTGTGGGGGGTCTTGTACGCCGTAATTTATGGTGGGCATGCGGAGCACCTTTTTCCATGTGCACTTGCGGCGTGCAAGAACAAGCCAGCACGAAGCCAGCACGAAGCAATGGCTATGTGCGGACCCGTATTGACATAATCAATGACTTTTGAGGTGTTGTGTCTTTGCTGTGTGTGTTTCCAGGAAGCTCATTGCTAGTTGTGTGTGCATGCGCCCTGCAAACTGTGTACCTTTCTGCAGCCGTGTGCTACCGTGGTACCACCAGCACCAGCACCGTGGTGTGTGCGCAGTAGCTGGCAGCACTGCTCATGCGCTTAGGCACTTTGTCAGGCCCTACACCCCCCCCCCCAGAAGATGGCAACACACCTTTGCACAGTGCGAACTAGGTGTGTCTGTGCACCTACGCCCAATATGTGTACAAAAAAACAAAAAAAAATGCAGCACCACCAACCCGCAACAGCCGCAGCTCACATTGAGCGCCCCCACGCCATTGGCGGCGTCAACCACCAGCAGCGCCGCCGCCTCCGCCTTCGCCCCCCCCTTCGACTCCAGCTCTGCCTTGCTGCCGTACTCTGCATAGCCTTCGTCCTACTTCAGTACTTCAGAAGTACTTGAAGTATATACTACTTCAAGTACTTACTAGTACTCCAAGTAAACAGCTGCCTGCCCATGTAAGTTTTGACAGCCAACAGCAGCCATCCTTGAGCGCGCCCACGCCATAAGCGGCGTCAACCACCAGCGCCGCCGCCGCCTCCGCCTTCGCCCCCTCCTACGGCTCAAGCTCCGCCTTGCTGCCTTAATTAGCGGAGACTATCTGCAACACACTCCTAAGCAAAACAAAAACGCCTGGTACACGTGCGACAGCCGCAGCCCACCTTTAGCGCCCCCACGCCATTAGCGGCGTCGATCACCAGCGCCGTCGCCGCCTCCGCCTTCGCCCCCTCCTCCGGCTCAAGCTCCGCCTTGCTGCCCCCCAGCCCAAACCACCCGCGAGACGACGACCGCCGCCTTTGCACCGGCGGCGGCGGCGTCGCATCCGCGCCCCCCCCACCCCCCTTGCCCGCCTCCGACTCCTCCGTCCTCACGAGCTCAGCAAAAGCGCCCGCCAGCATGGTGTAGTACCCCACCTCCCCCTGCCACTCCTCGCGGCCCCAGGCGGCGGCGGCGGCGTGGGGGGCGGCGCGCGCGGCGTTGGCCATGCGCACCGCGTGGTGGAGCTGCGGCGTGGTGAGGACGCCGAGGTCCTGGGCTGTCGCACCCAGGAGTTGGGCGCCCTCCATGGCGAGGGTCTGTGGCGGTGAATGTGGGTGTGTCGGCAACGCGCGGGGCGGGTGAGCGGTGGGGTTGGAGGGTGGCTGGAGGTGGAGGGGGGGG
>JAULBY010039677.1:0-13726 GCA_032358315.1 Ophiocytium majus
GGGGGGGGGGGGGGGCGCAAGGGCCGATGATGTAACTGAAATGTAGTTCATAACACTCACCCGAAGTACGAGGTGACGAAGGGTGTGATGCGATTCGCAATTTTTTCCGCCGTCTGGTGGGCATTGGTGCCGTGATGCCACATGGCACAGTTGAAGTAGCCCAGTTGACGTCACAGCAGCAGCAGCAGCAGCAGCAGCAGCAGCAGCAACAGCAGCAGCAGCAGCAGCAACAGCAGCAGCAGCAGCAGCAGTGGACGCAGCGGCAGCGCCAGTGGCGGCGCCAGCGGCAGCAGCAGCGCCAGCAGCAGTGGCGGCGGCGGCGGTGGTGACAGCAGCAATGGCAGCTGCGTCAGCCCATGCCATTATGTCAAAAGTGGAAATCAAAGATGAAGTAAAAGTTGAAGTAGCACTGGCAGCAGTGACTCCTATAATCTTGCCGCAGCGGTTGTGCACGAGGGACCCTTGACAGCTGAAGAGATATATGTAGCTGTGCTCATGCCACAATGCCAAAAGTTGAAGTAGAAGTGGAAGTTGAAGTAGCAGTTGCAGCAGCGGCTCGTCTCCTCTTGCCGCAGCGGTTGTGTGCGGGAGGCCCTGAACAGCGGACGACGGTGCGCATTCCATACATGTAGCTACGCCCATGCCATAATGCCAGAAGTTGAAGTAGAAGTTAAAGTAGAAGTTGAAATAGAAGCTGAAGTAGCAGTTGCAGCAGCGGCCCCTCTCCTCTTGCCGCAGCGGTTGTGCGCGGGGGGCCCTTAACAGCGGAGGACTGTGAGGATCCCATAAACGTACGCACCCACACAAAAGTGTGCGCGCCGTGTTGCCAGCGACATAGCATTCCAAGTGCGTGGTGCACACATGCATGACTGCGCGCGCCATGTGAACAGGGCTTTCCGCGCTCTAAGCGGAGTTCAATAGAAGTACATGTAGGGTTGCCGGAATCGTAATTTCGGGACTTTACGGCCAACGGTAATTAATTCCATCATACCCGCTGCGGATGCCTACAGCAGCCTACCACGCCTTGACGTCTGTAATGGCCCTACCGTGCTGAGCATAAAACATTATGGGCGATGTTGCCAGTATCATAAGGCTACGGCGAAATTACGCTACGAATTACGGAGTAATTTTGAAAAAAAAATACGATTCCGGCAACCCTACTGTATATGGCATGCATGGTAATGGACGGTGCTACTAGTGGTGCTACTAGTGGTGCACACCGTGTGCTGCACTGCTCCAAGCCGTCATGCATGACCTGAGCTCGTGCGCGCCCACAAACGCGGATGCGTCAATACAAGTACTGCTGAGCTATTCGCCAAGGGTACTGTAGCTCTGGAAGTTGCGACAACAACCAAGTAGGTACCACTACTCCAATAAATGAGTACTAAAAAAAAGCGGGTCAACCTGCCCCGACCTGGACGTCCATCGCCACAAGCACACGTCTACGTTGTCATCAGGCAGCACGCAATGTGTGCATCACTAGTCATGGGTAATAAAAAGCGAACCACTGGTGATGGCAGAATGGCGCGCCGTCCTCGCGGCGGCGGGCCGACCTGTCCCCGACCTGGACGTCTACCGCCACATGCCACTGCTGGGCCTGCCGAGGGCTAGGCCGCCGGCCGCCGCGGGGCAGAACGCGGATCCAATCCTCTCTTCATAGATGCCGTAGCATGGCTGGTGCACGCATGCCCTCATGTCTCTACGACTAATACTTTAGAGCATACGGCAGTGACTGTGTGTGACGGCAGTATACAGAGTGGTTTCATACCTCTTCCAAGTGCTCGCCTGCCTGCCCCACCAACTCTTGCACTAAGGGTTTGGTGCCCTGTGAACTTCCTCATGTACTTGTACATTAGTGATGTGACATTACACATCTCAGTCATTGAAAGTGTGTACCATACTAGTGAACTATGCGTGCCGGCATTATGTATTACATATGTGATGCATGCATGTACATATTTGTAAGAGTCATTTCATACCTTCTCCAAGTGATCGCCCGCCTGTCCCACGCACTCCTGCATCATGGGGTGTGGTGCCCCTGTGTATTTCCCCATGTACTTGAAAAAAACTTAGGTATTCCACACATCCTAGTTATTGATAATAAGACCATAGTAGTCAAGTATGTGTGACAGCAATATACTGACCCTTGCATCATGGGGTCTGGGGACCCCGTGTGCTTCCCATACACTTCAAAAGTACTTTGGTATTACACACATCCTAGTTACTGATAATGCCCTACTTCGACAGCACCATAGTAGTCAACTACTTGAAGTATGTGAGATGGCATACAAGGTCAATTCATACCTTTTCCAAGTGCTCCCCCGCCTGTCCCACCCACTCCTGCATCATGGGGTTTGGGGACCCTGTGTAATGCCCCAGCGCCTCCCCCAGACTGCCTGCTTAGCACAGCAAGCGGCAGTTTACGCGTGTACATGCGTGTGCATGAATAAACAGATGTGTCCATGAATGTACATGGATGTGTACATGAGCATGCGCACACCATAATGCCCGCTCAGCGCAGGCAGTGGTGGCTAACGTGCATACATGCGTGTACATGAATGTGCATGTGTGTGCATGAGCATGCGCACACCACACTGCCTGCTCAGCACAGGCAGCGACTGTCCACGTGTGTACATGCGTGTACATGGATGTACATCTAAACATGTGTATATATAGTAGTATGTATATGAGCATGTGCATGCCACCAGCCGTGAGTGACCTCTCGCTCAGGCACTGCCAGAGCGGCGGCGCGCACACCCATCAGCAGCCAAAACGACTTTCACCCACGCGGCCGCGCACCCACTCACCAGTTCACGTGTGTACATGCGTGTACATGAATGTGCACATAACATGTGTGTGACATTGTGTGTACATGAGCATGCGCACACCACCACCCACCAGTCACCTGTCACCCAGGCACAGCCAGAGCGGCCGCGCGCACACGCACCAGCAGCCAAACGCCTGCAACCAAACACGTTCCCCCCACGCACGTGCAAGCGCACTGCTGAAGTACTTCAAATACTCTTGTTAAACTCCGCTTAGGGCGCAGAAAGCCCTTTGCACACGGTGCGAGAAAATCAGACAGGTAGCGAAAAAAACTGGCAATGCTCAGTACTCTAAGGGAAGCCTGGCATGCTGCCCGAGCACTACTCTAACGAATTACAGCGCCATGTCCCAGGGGACTTCAAGTGCTTCTTGAAGTGTTCAACCGAGTTTTGCTAGAGGGCTTGGTAGGCGTTGCCATGCTGCATGGGGGCTGTTGCCTATGTTGCCTATGCCACCGCAAGAAAAGGCCCCTGGGACCTCGGCCCCCACGGGTTGAACTCGGAAATGGGGGCAAATGCCAGCGAAGACATGTACTTCAACTTCAATGTGAACCTAGAGCGGCCGCGCGCACACCCGCCCGCCAGCAGCCAACCGCCGTCCACCCACGCGCGTGCAGACGCACTGCGCAAGCAAACAAAAAATTTAACTCGCTAGAGGGCTGGGCACCCCAAATGTCGGGGTATAAGACCCCACCCCCCTAATAAGATCCCCCTATTTATGGATGAGGGGTGTCTGGCAGCAAGGCCGGGGGTTGCCCCTTTCTTTATGTATGTACTTCGAAGTATACATAGAATAGGAAAATGTAGTACAAGACCCCCCCCCCCGGTGTTAGGTGTTAGCTTTCGCTAGGGGGCTTGGTAGGGGTTATGACACTGCATGTACATAAATGTATATACAGTGTATATATATAAAAAATGTACGTGTGTGTAGAAAAGGAAAACGAAGCACTAGACCCCCCCGGTGTTGGCGATGGCTGGTGCTCGAACACAACCGGGGGGTCTTATACCCCGATATTTACGGTAGGGGGGGTACAATGCTGCATGCGCGCTGTCGCCTACGCCACTGCAAGAAAGTGCCCCTGGGACCTCCACACCCCACGGTGCAAGCTCGGACACGGCGGCACATGCCCAGCAAGGACGTGAACTTCAACTTCAAGTCTTGCCTAGACCCCGCGGCACCGCTGACAATGCCTCCTGCAGGGTGTTGTTGAACGCGCTGTAAAGCTGTATCATTTTGGTTTTCCTGCACAGGAGAGGCGCGGGAGGGGCAGGGGGGGGGCAGTGCGTGCAGGGGTGGCACAGTTGAAGTTGCTTCGGCTGCAGTTGAAGTACAAAGCTGCGGCGGGCAGCGGCCGTGTCTCACACTCTCACGGCACATGTGCTTTCCCGGCACAGTTGACAAACGCCGCTGCGACCGGCCTGCCAAACCACAGTACATGCAGGCTCTTCTTATGTGCGATATACTACACAAGTATGAGCTAGGGACTCCAGATGGCGGTATATCCTATGGCGCGCCGGCCTGCCCACCCAGACGCCCCGCTCGCCTCTCGACCTGGCTCCGGTGGTGGCGGCGGCTCCGGCGGTGGTGGCTCCCAAGTGTGTGGTGGGGTGTGCGGCAAAATAGCGAGCAGCCAAGCGATAGAGAATAAAATGTTACCTGGGGGGAAGGATGTACGGATGTCATGTCCACGTTGCATTCAAGTTCAGTACGAAGTACCTCTAGAAGTACACCTCTTCGAGATACAGTGTAACAACGGTGGGTAGAAGCCCACCTGCCAACCGCTGGTATGACGCCCCCCGCGAAAAATGCTGTGAGCACGCCCGCCATGCCAATCTCGCCATGCACTGCGATTTCCTTCTTCTGAATGATACTTCAGATCATTACTTTACAAAAAAAAACACAATGCATGCACTTCGAAGTATGTATACGTGTACATTTGAGTATCAGTGAATACACACACATTTGAGTACAGTATCTGTCAATACCCACCTGTCAAGCGCAGCACTGGCGCCCCCCGCGAAAACCGCTGCTAGCACGCCCGCCATGCCAAACTCGTCATGCATCACTGACACTCCTCGTCTTATTACAATACTTCAAAAAGGTACTTCAGCAGTGTAAAGTATTGCATTCATGTCAACACTGTGTATATGCACATTGAATACCGGTAGAAATACCCACCTGCCAAGCGCCGGAAATAGCATCCCCGACGGAAAACACTGTGAGCACGCCCGCCATGCCACACTCGCGGTGCACGGCCTGCCAAACCGCAGTACTTCGTGTAGGTAGTGTATGCAGACTCTGAAGTGCGATATACCATGGTATACATGTAACTATATTATGTACACATTATTTTAGATAGTTTTGGTACACCACAAGTACAAGCCCACCTGTCAAGTGCCGCAATGGCGCCCCCCGCGAAAAACACTGTGAGCACGCCCGCCATGCCAAACTCGTCGTGCACGGCCTGCCCCGTCAGCGTGAGCCCCACCATGTTCTCAAACATGTGCTCGTACGACTCGTGCAGGAGCATGTGGGACACGCTGCTCAGCAGCACAGAGGGGGCTCAGCAGCAGCAGTGGCAGCAGCGGTGGTGGCAGTGGCAGCGGCGGTGACAGCAGCAACAACAGCAGTGGCAGCAGCGGTGGTGGCAGTGGCGGCGGTTGTGGCAGCGGCAGCAGCGGTGGTGGCAGCAGCAGCAGTGGCAGCAGCAGCGGCAGCAGCGGTGGTGGCAGTGGCGACGGTGGCAGCAGCAACAGCAGCAATGGCAGCAGCGGTGGTGGCAGTGGTGGCAGCGGCAGCAGCAGCGGCGGTGGCAGTGGCAGCGGTGGCAGCAGCGGCGGCAGCAGCAGCGGCAGTGGTAGACGAGGCAACAGCAGCGGCGGCGGCAGCAGCAGTAGCACGGGTGGCAGCAGCGGTGGAGTCAGGGCAGCGGTGGCAGCAGCGGCGGCAGCAGCAGCGGCAGTGGAGGCAGTAGCAGCAGTGGCAGAAACAGCCGGGATGGCGGCGGCGGCGGCAGCAGAAGCAGTCGGTACGCCACGAAGCATGCATTCGTGAGCATTCACCCAACTGTGGATGATAACGCAGAGTCTTGAGTGCCCGTCCCCCATGTGTGCACATGTCAAGCGCTGTGGAGTGCTAACAGGTCACTATCGAGGACACGCACTGCACTCATTGCCGTGTGCACGTGCCGTGTGCAGCACCAGGTACAACACCACACCCAGTGTTGCTGCCTGCTACCACAGAGGGCGTGTGCCACATCACAGGGTACATGCTTCAAGTACGGAGGCACAAAATGCTTTCTGCGCCAGGCTGCCGCCAGCCCGCCTCCCCACCACGAAACCGAAAACGAAACTGCCAGAAACTGCAAAGCCCCAGGCACTCACAGGGTCCACCAGCGTCCGCTCTTGAGCGCCCGCTCGCTAAACACAAAGTTTTTCTGCGGGCGGCGCGCACCACAAACAATGGCACACGAGACACGGAACAGAAGCATAAAAGCGGTGCTCGCCGGTGCCAGCACCAACTTCAACTTCAACGTACACATGGGCAGCGGGACCCAAGCGGGACCCACGCGTGCGGCGCGTGGTGCCACAGCCAGCGGCAGTGATAACTTCAACTCTGAATTCATAATAGCTGTGATACCATACTGCCATTCCGCGCAAGGGCTATCCACCCGCTGCTGCCGCCGCGGCAGAGCACCTACTAGTAGCCCCGGCGGTCAGTGAGTATGCGGCCGCTAGCTGCTCTGGTGCAAGGGGCCGGGCCCTCCAAGGGGCCGGGCCCTCCAGACGCCAGTCACGGACAGAGGCACACGAAAGGCGTGCAGTCACTGCGCACTGCGGTGTATGGTGCGGTGGCAGCTCTAGCCTCCCCCCCCCCCCCCCGGGGCATGAGCTCAGCAGAGTGTCAGCAGCCGGGCACCTTGAGAAAGTCCGGGTCCAGGTCTATAGTGACCAACCGCAGCGGCATTGCCCAGTCGGGTGCTGAGCACAGAAGAAGTTGTGCCGCGTTGTTCGGGGGGGCATGATCGCCACGTCGCCAGCAGTACCAGCAGCAGCAGCAGCAGCGGCGGCGGCAGCGGCAGCGGCAGTGGCGGCAACGGCAGCAGCAGCGGCGGCGGCAGCGGCGAAGGTTGCAGCGGCAGCGACAGTAGCAGCAGCAGAGGTGGTTTGGTCAGCAACTTGGTAAGTTTGGCATACAACCAAGAGCTTCATACACATTTCCAAGTATATATTGTACTTCGATGAAGTACATATTAATGTACATTATAAGGGCAAGTGGTTTCGACGGGGGCTAGGTAAGAGCGGGTGCGTCAGAGACGTTGCCACCAGGCAAGCTTAGGACGCCCCCCTCATCCGTTGCCGCAATGCTTCCACAGCTCGTGGCAGTTACATAGCTGGTAACTGCCATAACTGCCAGCAGATGACTGACTACCGAACCCACAACAAGCTAAGGCAGCGGGTGACTGGGCGGCGGCGCCTTGCCACTGCTCACCAATTCCGCACCAGCGTGGGTGATGGCGCCGGCATAAGAACCGCAGGCTAACACACAACAATGGAAGTTGTCATTTCAGGTCGCGGTAGGTTGGGTGGTATCCGCTCACAGCACTAAGAGCTGTCACTCCGATGAGAGGAGGATGGGTGCGCAGGCTCGACAAGGGTCCGTAAGACGCCACCACCGCCATGGCAGTGGGCCAGGGCCAGGGGGCGCAGCGACCCTACTGCTGTTCCTCGCTCTGCATACCACCACAAATTGTGGTCACAAAAATGCAGCTCATAATTACATATGGCGGCTCAGGCTTGCCTGCTAGCAGCACTTGTTGCCCTTGGTTGTTCAAAGCCTGAGTTACTGTGCGGTATTGGTACATACGCTGCTAGGCATGTGCCATGGCCACCAGCGTGCTGGCATGCATGGCATGGGCTCTTGCATGCCCACAAGTGCAAATAAATGAGTTACATATGGAAATCACATATGGAAATCACGAGGAGACCTAGCGCTTATCGCTCCTAGATTGAGTTTTCATATGGAAATCACTCGGAGCAATGAAGCTCTAGGCCTTACAACGGGGTAGGGGCCGGACCTGCGGGCTGATTCAGCCCGGCTGAACCCGTGCAAGGAATGACAGCGCCTACTAAGGCAGCGGCTCTGCACCTAAACATGGTGCGGTTTCCATCTTGCAGCTGCATTTGCATCAAAAAGCAAGGTTCACACACGTAGCTGCTTATGTGTGACTTACCTTTAAAGCTGCTGAGAAAAATAACTCGTTGCTGGCATCATTGGTGACGCCTACAGTAGGGGTGTGATGACACGGCGCCTGCAAAGGCAGCAGCCCTGCACCTAACGCAGTGCAGATTCCGCTTGCAGCTGCATTTACATCAGAGTGTAGTGTGAAAAAAAAAACTTCAACTACTTATCTGTGAATTATCAAGCTGCTGACAATAAGTTGGTGCGGCATCATCGGCGATGGGCGTGATGACCTGGCGCCTACAAATGCAGCAGCCCTGCCCCTACTGTGGTGCAGGTTCCATCATGCAGCTGTACTGCGCTCAAAGGCAACGTGCACACATATAACTGCTTCATCTGAGCATCACCAAGCTGTTGAGAGATAAACTTACTGCGGACATTGTCAGTGTTGACGCTAGGGGCGCAACAGCACCTACAAAACACCTACAGCGCAGTGCAGATTCCATGCTGGAGCTGCCATGCATTCAGAGCCGAGGTGCATATATCTAACTGTTTCATCGTTTCATCACCAAGCTGTTGACAGATAAACTTACTGCGGACAGTGATGGCGCCCAGGGGTGTAACACAACCTACAAAACACCTACAGCGTGGTGCAGATTCAATCATGGAGCTGCCATGCATTCAGAGCCAGCGTGCATCTATATATGTATATATATCTATTAATGCGTATTATTTGGATTATCAAGCTGTTGAGGAAAAAGCTTACTGCGGACATCGTCAGTGATGACGCCTAGGGGTGTGACGACCATGTGAACCGCCACCAGGGGCAGCACGTCCGATAGGTACCCCTGCACCCTGTCCCACCACGCCTCCTCCGCCGCGTCATCGAAGTCATCGTCCATGGCGCCTCCGTCCCGCTACGGCGGGGCTCCTATTGGCGCCCGGCTCCAGGCAGCTGCAGGGGTGGCAGCAGCGGCAGCGAAGGAGGTTACAAAGCCGTTGCCAGCACCGGCGGTGAGTGCTGTGGTTGGGGTTCGGAAGCTTGCCTAAGATGCGCTCATGCTCACAGGCTTGCACTCCGCACACTGGCCAGCTGCGAAGCACGTGCGCGGTGGCACCTGTCTCACCAGGACTCTCACGCCTCTCGCACCCCGCAGCTGGCGTCAGCAAGCAGCTGCGACAGCGGCAGGCGCCGGCGCAGCAGCAGGCCTGGGCCTGGGCAGCAACTTCTGCCTGTGTCTGCTGTTGGTCCGCGCTGGGTTAGGCGACACAGCTCCAAGAGGGAGGTGCGGCGGCGCGGGGGTGTGCCTGACAGCCTTGGCTTGTTCGGGCAGCTGTGGTGGCAGCTCAGCTGGCGGTGCTGTCGCTGTCGTCGCAAGTGTGGTGCAAGCAGGGCGTGACTGTGACGCGTGCCATGTTGCTGCTGAGCTCAAGCCCGCTGCTGCAGGAACGATCGCGCACCGCACACAAAAAATTTCACTTCCCCAAATCAACCATGTCGGAAAAGGTAAGCATGGCGCGCCTGCTGCACGGCTGCCCCCCTGCCCGCCCATGCGTGCACCCTCGCTCCCCCACTCAACCCTCACCCTCGCCTCTGTCTCCCTCTGTCCGCACGAGCAGCGCGCCGTCAGCCCCAAGCCTGAAGGCGCCCCAGAGGCCAAGCGCCTCAAAACCGAGGACAAGCCAGCCGCTGCTGCGGACGCCACTGCTGCTGCGGAGGGTGGCGATGGCGCTGAGGAGAGCAAGCAGGAGGAGGCGGCTGCGTCCGCCGCTGCCGCCGCCCCCCCCAGCCCCGCGCTGCTGGCTCAGGTGAAGAGGCAGCTGGAGTTTTACTTTGGGGACTCCAACTTCAACAGGGACAACTTCCTGAGGGACCAGGTGCGGCTGTCCCCCGACGGCCTGGTGCCCCTGGCGACCCTGCTCACCTTCAACAAGCTCAAGACCATGACCACGGACCCGGCGGTGGTGCTGCAGGCGGCCAAGGAGTCGGAGCACCTGTCGGTGAGCGCCCCCCCCCCCCTCCCCAAAACCAACCAAACCGCCTGAGTTGCACTTTGTGTGGTGCAGGCACAGTCAGTGGATCTTGTTGCAGCGGCGGCTAGTGCCTCGCCCCGGCACAGTTGGCCGGTGGCCACGTGCTCACCGGGTGTCTAGCTAGCGCCCTTCCACTGGTCGGTGGTCAACATGGGTCGGTGTGTTAGGCTAGGGCTGAGTTCGTGGCCATCGGTGGCTGAGACATGGCGCGGTTTGGTGTGCGCGGGCAGCGCAGCAGCAGCACAAGTGCCACCAGCCACGCCGCCCATTCCCTGCGAACTGACAGCCATTCAAAGCAGTGTGCACATGAAAGCCGTCACAACACAGCTGCCACTACTGATATCATTGTGGATGGACTGATGAATTGCCATGCAGTACGGACAACAGCAGCAGCACTCGGCATGTGAACAGTAGCAGCATCTGTACCAGCATAGCAGCCGCACCATGGCCATCACCACGCTGCTTGTCGCCACAGGTTACAGCGTGGTGCTGTGCATGGCCACTCGCAGGCAGCTGCTGTGAGAGACGTGAAACCGAAAGTCGATCCACAGTTGTGAACCGCACCAGCATCAGGCGCTTCTCTACAAGTTAGGGCGCAAAGCGCTTAAAAGTACCAGTAGCATTTTGTGCCTGTGACGGCGCTGGACAGGATGCATGCCGACACACGCCATGCGCCAGCACTGGCCCAGCAGCAAGTAGCGGTGTCAGGCGCTGTAATGGTGCTGAGCCCTCTGACCCCCCCCCCGTCACGCTGAGCACAGGTGAGCGGCGACGGCGCCACGGAGCTGTCGTACGATACTACCAGGCGGTTGCCAGTTTCCTGTAACCCCATTTACTTCTGTTGGTTTTGGTCTGGTGCATGCATAGCACAAATGCTGAGCCCCCGCACCGCCCTTTGTTACGCTGAGCACAGGTGAGCGAGGACGGCGAGCGCATAGGGCGCGGCGACGGCGCCACGGAGCTGTCGTATGACGCGGGGCCGCGCACGGTGTACGTCAAGGGGTGGGGCTACAACTGCGCGGACCTGACGGTGGACAGCGTCCGGGAGCTCTTTGGGCGCTTTGGCGCGATTGGCTACGTGCACGTGCGGCGCACGCTCGACAAGACGATCAAGGGGAGCGTGCTCATTGAGTTTGAGAGCGAGGACGCCGCGGCGAGCCTCATCAAGGAGAAGGACTCTGTCCTGTACAATGGGAAGCCCTTTTACAAGGTATGCTGCATTTTGGGGCAGCGTACGAATGCAACTAGTGGAAATGTACCTGGTACTTTAGACGTACTACATGTACTTACTTCTGAAGTATGTGGGTTTACAATAGTGTTTGGATGAGTCTGAGAGCGAGGACGCCGCGGCGAGCGTCATCAAGGAGAAGAGTCGGTCCTCTACAATGGGAAGCCCTTGTACAAGGTATGCATGAGTGCATCTTGGGGCAGTGATACATGTAAGAAGTAGATAATGTGCTTTGAAGTACTTTTCATGTGGGTTAAGAAGTAGTATTATATTGAGTTTGAGAGCGAGGACGCAGCGGCACGCGTCGTCAAGGAGTAGGAGTCCGTCCAGTACAATAGTGTTGTAATGACTTTGAGAGCGAGGACGTGACGAGCGTCATATATGGAGAAGGTCTCCGTGGCGAGCGTCATATATGGAGAAGGACTCCGTCCTGTACAATGGGAAGTCCGTTTACAAGTAATGAACTCTGGGAAATGGGGGGCGGGGCCCGGTGATGAATAGAGGGCATATACTGATGATAAGTAGTGGAATGGTACTTTCTATGCGGGACATGGCTATATGAGTGTAAGAATGAGGTTAGTTATCATGGTAAATACACCTGCGTGGATGAGGGCTGGGTCATGCGCAGCGAGAAGCGATAAGGTGGCCCCTCTCATAAGTAAGCACTGAAGTACAAGTTGCGTACAGCCCCTTCCATGCCTAAGCACTGGAGTACACGTTGTGTACAGGCAGTCGTCGTGTCTTCACAAGCATTCTGTTGGCCGTGGTTTTTTGAGCGAGCAGAGCAGGTTTTGCAGTGCAACAAGGAGCATGACACAGTCGTGTACAGCCCCTTTCATAACTAAGCACTGGAGTACACGTTGTGTACAGGTAGCCGTTGTGTCGTCACAAACATTCTGTTGGCCATGGTTTTTGAGTGAGCACATGAAACATGCACTGCACGAATATCTGTACTACGTACCGGTAGTATTGTGTGTGTTGCGCACATGAGCTGCTGAGCACCGCGCCCTGACTGTTACGCGCCATGATGTATGGCTTTCATGCACTTGGGTGCGCTTCCGCGCATGCTGCCCCACACCCACATGTGCTGTGTGCATGAGCTGCTGAGCACCACACGCCCGCCCTGAATTTTTGTATACCACATTGTATGACTTTCATGCGCACAGGTGCTCTCTCACGCAGACTGCCTCGTGGACCGCGCAGAGGAGATGGAGGAGAATACTTGCTGTGCACATGAGCTGCTGAGCACCCCACGCCCGCCCTAAACATATACCACATTGTATGGATTTCATGTGCGCAGGTGCTCTCTCACGCGGACTACCTCGTGGACCGCGCAGAGGAGATGGAGGAGAAGGCTAGGATGAGGGCTGAGAGGGGCGTCGGGCGCCCAGGGGGCAGGGAGGCCAAGCCCACACACACGCCGGGGACCGTTCTCAAGATCACAGGAAAGTTCTCCAAAAGAAAGAAAGTTATGCAGAAGTGTCGGAGAGCGGCTGCTGGCAGATCGTGGTTGCACACGGCATGACATTGCTATTATACTATGGAATGCTTCGAAGGATGTCATTGTTGGGGGGCACGTTGTGCAGCGGGCGCAACCCATGCGGTGGGGACCGTTCTCAAGACCACAGGAAAGTTCTGAAGAAGCGTCCCAGAGCGACCGCTGGTAGATCGTGGTTTTGCACGGCACCAGGTTTTGATAAACATCGAGGTACTCTGGAATATGTGGTCATTCGTGGGTGCAGCGGGTACACGCTGCGGCCATCTTTCGGGGCCTGGTGGCCTGGGTGGTGAGTGTGCATTTTACTGAATTGCTGTATACTGTTCAAGTAGTTGTTCTGGAATGAGATGTGTGAACCTGCTGTGGATGTGTTTTGCCCAGTGCAATGCCGCCGCCGCGGCTGCCGCCGCTGCTGCCCTCCCCACGATCACTGCTGCTGCTGCTGAGCATTGCTGCTGCCGCTGCTGCTGCTGAGCACTGCAGGGCTGCCCACCCTCGGTGTGGACTTCATGGCGCTGCGCGCGGCGATTGAGCCCTACACGACCACCATGTACATAGACGCGGCCAAGGGTGAGGAGGAGGGGCACCTGCGCTTTGAAACCGCCGCCGACGCCGCAGCCGTCCTCAAGGTGCGTGGCAAAAAGAATACTTTGTAGTGTATAATATACATACGTCGAAGTATGTATAATACTTCTCAAGTACTGTAGTATGTACTTGAAGAAGTATGCAATTAATTAATCATAGACGCGGCCAAGGGGGAGGAGGAGGGGCACCTGCGCTTTGAGACGGCGGCCGACGCCGCAGCCGTCCTCAAGGTGAGGGGAAAAAAAACAAAAACCAGTAGTGCTTCAAAGAAGTATTTACAATAAGTACACACTGTACTCAGCAGGAGCGGCGGCGGAGGCAGCAGCTTCGTCAGCGACTTCAGCAGCGGCGGGAGCGAGGCGTCCGACTACGAC
>JAULBY010039688.1:0-13724 GCA_032358315.1 Ophiocytium majus
TGCGTGTGACCAGGAAATCAGACAGGTAGCGAGAAACAAACTGGGAAAGCTCAGTACTGTGGGAAGCCTGGCATGTTACCAGAGCACTACCACCTGTACCTGCAGTGTGGTTCCCTGGGACATTGGGCTGTGATCCGCTAGAGTAGTGCTTTGGCAACATGATGCCAGGCTTTCCTTAAAGTACGCAGTGCTGAGCAATGCCAGCTTTTTCGCTACTGTCTGATCTTCTTCTGGTCACACGCACCGTGTGCAAAGGGCTTTTTTCCCCCTAAGCGGAGTTTTTTAAACAACAGTACACTGTGTTAGGGCGGAAAAGAACGTACGTTTGCGCTGTGGTTTTGCTGTCGTCAGGGCGGGTCCCACTGGCAATTGCACGTCACGGTTTGTGCACATGTGTGTGTGCCACAGTGGGTGTGTTGTTTTACTACATAGTGATTCCGCCCAAGTCGGGGCATGCAAGCCCTGCTCATACGCATGCAGTGCACGTGCACACAATCATGCATGCTCCGGATGGCATGCGTAACGAGTCATACCAGTTTATACTCGACTGGTACTCGGTACTCGGGATTTTGGTTTCTCGGTCGGAGCAGGAAGCACTGAGGCTCCACCAGGGCACCATGAGACGGGGAGTGGCAGCCTGGCTGCTCTATGCAGTGCTGCTGCTGTGGCTGACAGCCGCCTACGCCAGGCACCCGGCAGCCCCTCAAATTCATGTAAGGCCGCGCAGTTCCCCATGTTGCAGCTGAGTTTAGGGAGCTGCGGCTGCCGCACACACTGTTGACATGTTTCGCTCCTGCCCCTGGGTCGTGCGCGCGCACAGACTCCGCGAATACACAGGAGGAGAGGGGTGCAGCCAGCGAGGCAGCAGGAGGACAGTTGCAGCAGCGGGGTACCAGCGGAGCAGCGGTTAGCGAGGGTGAGGCCTGCTCCAGCACCCTGTCCCAGCTCGCGACACGTGCACACACGCATACAGTTACCGCCGCTGCGTACATGCGTGTGTGCTGCTGCTGGGCTGCTGGTGCTGTCTGCTGCAGTGGTGGCCACCTCATGGACCACTGCTGGTGACTCAGCCGTTGCTGTCAATACATGCACGCTGTGGCGGCCACCATGTCATGAAGGGTGTTGCTGCCCAAGCGTGTTTGCTTGTGCATGCATGGAGCTGTGCAGTGCGGCGCAGTGCAGGGGTCAGCGCAGTGCAGCGCAGTGCAGTGCAGCAGTCTTGTGCTGTCTTCATGCTCTGCAGCACTGCAACCACCACTGCCTGCAGGTCGCTGCTGCACCGCCCATTTCTGCTACAGCAACCGCACAGGTCACCGTGCTGCTGGACATGTTAATGGCACGCTATGGGAGTGCTGAATGAATAGCGTTTGCTGCTGCGTGTGCTGAGCAGGTGCTGGCACTCCGTGGTGGCGTTCGAAAGGCCACAATACCAGATGCAGCGGAGAACAGTGAGCTGTCGGAGGATGGGCCCAAGAAGCAGGGGGCGGGCACTCTCATCAAGGACGCGCTCATGGGGCTCAAGCCTGCCACGCGCACGTGAGTACACATAAAACTAGTTTTACAACCAGTCATTAATAAACAAGGAGGCAAGTTGTGCGGAGTAGCATTGGTGGTCTTGCAGATGCTGGCAACATTTGCAGCATGTGTGATAGCAATTTTTGCAGGGACAGACAAGCGTGCGTGCCACGCGCATTAATTGGAGCGTTGCCAAACCTGGGTATTACAGGCTCTGCATACTGTAACATACTACAATAGCACTTTATTTTGGTACAGTAGTATGTGGCAATGGTGCATGTACCTACATGGCATGAGGCGCTCTTCGCACCTTGTCTAGTAAGTGAATGCAATATGTGCGATTAGGCCATGCAAGCTGGGCCAGGCTGAGCAGGACAGGCACAATTTCAGCCAACATGTCACCGTGAGCGTACCATTGGGCACCTTTTGCACATGCCCTGGTCAAGTCCAGCACATGCTGCCCTAACCAAGGATGAGCAGGACCATACAGCACAGACCCAGCTCTGCCACCACACAGCATTAATTTTTTCTGTCATGCACAGGACGCATCTGCGCCAGCGAAACCGCATGTGCATGCCACACCTTTACCATGGCATGGCCACATCATACCATGCCACTACCACGCCATTACCAATCCATGCCATGTCATGCCATACCATGCCATGCCTTACTTCAACAGGGCATGACCACGCTCACCCCCCACTCCACCTTCGCCACCGTCCCCCCCCAGCTTCCTGCTGCTGGTTCTCTCGTGCAACGTGCTGGAGCTGCTGATGGGCCCGCTGCTGGGCATCGATGCGAAGGAGGTGCTGGTGCAGTCCTGGCCGCACACGCTTTTCAACTTGGAGCTGTGGCGCCCCATCACCGCCGCGCTGTACCTGGGACCCATCAGCATGCACATGGCCACAAACGTCTACTTTCTGGTCACGTACGGCTCGCACCTGGAGGCGGTCAACGGGTGAGTATGTGTGCTCAGCAGACAAAAGTGCACAATTGCTTCAGCTGCTATTTTTGGTGCTTGCTCCATCAGCATGCACATGGCCACAAATTTATACTTGCTCGTCAAGTACGGCTCGCACCTGGAGGCGGTCAACGAGTGAGTGCGTGTGCTCAGCAGACAAAAGTGCTGCTTTTGGCGTGCTTGCATGTTTTTCTAGCTATTTTTCAAAAATATTTTTTTACTGGTGCTCAGCAGTTGCTGCTGCGCTGCTGGTCCTGTGTGGGCGCATGTGCTGGCCACTTCTACACGTTCAACGTCTGCGTGTGTGAGTACCCGGGGTACGTGTAGATTCATGTATATACAGATTCATGTATATACAGTACCCTACAGGAGTATGTTTGAAAGACACCTAAAGGGTTGCTAAGCCCATGTACTGCCGTGGCTGGGGCAAAAGTGCCAGGCCGAAGCCTGTGGGGTGATTTGTCCACCTGGTGAAAACGCCAGACAGCACCCGCACCCACACGCGCCGGTCAGTGTCATTGAGGGCTAGGGATGGTGCAGAGTACAACTAACCGCAGGACTTACTTGTGTGTGTCCTCAGCAGACAAGAGCGCTGCTTTTGGTGCGCTGCTCAGCAGCAGCTGCTGTTGGCGAATGTGTTGGCGCAAGCATTTCATTTGCCCGTGGTGTGCCTGCGGTTGCGCACCCGCCTATTGTGCTGCAGGCACGTGCCGGCATTGGTTGCAATTCAACATTATACTTCGAAGTATGTGTTGTACCATGCCGCATAAGGCACCATGCCACCTGCCCCATGCGCCATGCACCAGCGCCACTGCTGCGTAGCCACACCAACGCCGCCTCACCAGCTCTCTTCTGCAACACACACACATCTCAGCCGTCTCACAGTGACGCCCCCAACGCCCGGTAACACCGTGTGTTATTGTTGTTTGTGTGTGTCTGCCGCTGACGCCCGCTAACGCCGTGTGCTATTGTCGTTTGTGTGTGTCTGCCACTGGCGTTCGGCTGCAGTACTGCTGAGCAAGTGGTCTTCCTGCTGACGGCATACATATGCGTGACGCTCCTGGGGGCACTGATTGGGCTGCCGCTGGTGTCCACGTGCCTCATCTCTGCGTGCGTGTACGCGAGCTCGCGCGTGGAGCCCTTGGAGACCGTTCCCTTCCAGTTCGGACTCAGGGTGAGCTGAGACATGCCCTGGATCGGCCACCCTTGCAGACTTGACGTAAAACTAGTCGAATTGGAGCCTATTTTCACATGAGACCCAAATGCACATTAAATTATTGTGAGATGGTATGTGCGCGTTGTTCGTGTGTTGCCGGTCCCGATTGACGGTGGCAGTAGCGCCTACTGCAAGGCCCGCTCGCTCCTGATTGTCAGAATGTCTGCTTAGTATGCCTGGGTAGTGGCCGCACGGGGTGGTGCGAGTGCGCTGGGAGCTCAGCCGCTGGTACCGTGTCCGCAGTAATTTTCCAAGAACATGCGTGCCCACAGAACAGACAACACGCCAAAGCACATTCCCATGCGCCCTACAACAGCCCCCTCCCCTCAGCTGCAACAGCACAGCTGCACCCTGCTGAGCACACGCCCCCTCCCACACACAGCTGCTGAGCACCTGCTGCCACCGCCGCTGACGCTGCTGCTGCACGCCCCCGTCCCCTGCTCCCGTGACCAGATGCCGCGGTGGCTGCTGCCCTACGGCCTGGCGGCCGTTGACTTTCTGCAGGCGGGGCAGGCGGCGGCGGCCATTCCCCACCTCGTGGGCATTCTTGCGGGCCACTTCTACACGTTCAACAGGAGGACGCTGCCCCTGATGGGGGGGAGGGACTGGCTGGCGGCGCCGGGGTGGATGCGGCGGCGGCTGGACGGAGAGGATGTGCCCAACTACATGGAGAAGCCAGGTACATATATGCACTACTTGAAGTATGTATGTGCTTCGAAAGTATACTTCGAAGGTATGTATATATATGCTGTACATAACATTTTAACGTATATTTCGAGTACCTAGGTATACCGGTATTAAGTATAGCACTTGCATCAGTTGAAGTTACTGGATGCGGCGGCGGCTGGACGGAGAGGATGTGCCCAACTACGTGGAGAAGCCAGGTTTATGGTGAAGTGTGTACTTCGAAGTAGACTATGTGTACAGCAATTGCATCAGTTGAGGTATTTCTGGTATACTTTTGGAAGTACTACGTAGCACAAGTTACAATGGATGTGAGTATGTGTGGACGGGGAGGACGTGCCCAACTACATTGAGAAGCCAGGTATGTGCTGCTCACGGCATGTTCACTTCGAGTATCTAGGTATATCACACTGGCATCATTGAAGTTCCTTGAAGTTGACACGTCAAGGATTTCGATGGAAGTTACAATGTATGTGAATAGGTCTGGATGGGGAGGATGTATCCTCCTGTGTGGAGAAGCCAGATTTATGCTGTACATGTAGTACTGTACCTTAGTACATGTACTTCAAGTATTTAGGTATACAACACTTGCATCAGTGAAATTTAGTTGAAGTGTACTTCTATACTGTAAGAATTAGAAGTTACCATGTATGTGAACATGTTGCTGGCAAACACAGGGTGAGGGACTCTTGGGAGCCGTGTAAAGCAACAAACCACTGATTCCCGAGGCACAACCTGGCAGTAGTAACGGTACGGCTATGCAGGGCATATGGGGGCCTACTGTACGGCTGGTGACCTGCTGCGGGCCCCCTTTCCGTGGCAGCTGTGCAGTAGTGTTTAGTGCAGTAGTGTTGTGCGAGTGTCTGCAGTAATGAGTGTGAAAGCATACTGGGACAGCATGTGCGGATGCGGCCGCGCCTGATCATAGCGAGCACATACCAAGCCAGGCGCATACGTCAGTACTTGATACTACCACTGCTGAATACCGTAGGCATATTCACACATTTCACACAACTTGCAGTCAGTGCATGCCATGCAAGTATGAGGTTGCGCGATGCCCAACAGCAGCGAATGCCAGCATGTGCCGGCGCTTGGGCAGCAAGGTGGGATAAGCCAGGAATGCGACCTGTGGCGATGTGTGATCACACAAATGTTGTGGTTGGTGTAGTTGGTAACCAAAAATCATGGCATCTATGACACCCCTTTGTTGGCGATGCAGGCCTGAGCCCCTGGCAAACCCGCTTTGCATACGCCATAAGATAGGGGTTGGTTAATGTCGAGTGCAGCCTTCCTATACAGTTTTTCAGGACTACATTCATGCAGACCACATCAAACCTACTGGGTTGCATGCATGCTTGCCCGGCAGCCTAAGGAAGGGGCTCCTTGTACTATTAAGTATACAAGTGTGGCGTTTCAAGAAACTAGTTTGTTATAATCTTTATAAGTTGTACGTCATTACGTCATTATGGAGAAAAAGTTACCATGCGGCAGCGCCTGAATGGATTTCGTACGCCCGAACACACTCACTGCAAAGTACTACGTAGTAATAAACCTGTGATAAGTAATAATCCATAGACATCTATCATCTACATCTATATGTATAGGTCGTCTGAGGTAAGTGTACTCGTGTGTGGCACACTCCAACAATGCAGCCACGTGTTTGTACTGCACAGTTGGCGGCCCAACGAAAAGCATTTGCAGTACCCTATGCCACTCTGGAACGTTGCCGCTAGCTTGCCCCTGCCTCTTATTGTGTGTTGAAATGTCCACCATAACCACAGAAGTATCTACTTCAAGTGTCATGCTTGCAAGATATTATTATTGCCACTTGGCGATAAGTCCATGCGCGCACGCAGCACCTGAACTCACTGTGAGCGCACCATTTTGGTGCAGTTTTAAGCACAATCTCCCACGCTTTGACCACCCTACGCGGGCTACAGCCAGGGTGACGGCCCGTAGCGGTGGGGAGACCTACAGTGACGGCCCGTCGCGGTGGAGAGACCTAGAGTTTGTTGCTCCTACAGTAGAGTGAGTTTTCTCATTTATTTACGTAGTACTACTAGTAGTGGTACTACTACATGGTATGCTTCGCAGTACACATGTTAGGTTGCTTTGTTTGGTTGCTTGTGCTGAGCCACAGTGGTGGGAAAGATGACTCTACATAATTCAAGTGCACTGCGGCCCTACGTACTTCAAGAAGCGTTTACTGCCCACTGCCACACACACACTGCATGTACCAGCGACTGTGCCTGGACCTGGTGCAGCCTGGCTGCAAGTCTGCAGAATGGCACAACTACATACTCACGATCGTGGAGGCCCGAAGCGGCTTTGTGTGGTTGTTTGCTCTGAGAACAAAAGAGGCCAACCAGGTGGCGGAGTTTCTCTTCCACAGCATGCTTAAGCTTGGATTCCTTTTTCAACCCTGCAGAACCGAATTCTTGCTCAATGCACCGCACTGCATGCGTCTGTGCATCCCGGTGTTTGCCCGCGCTTTGCAGCCGCGCCCAAGAAAACGGTGGGCAGCAGCAAGGCCTCCAAGGACAAGGCAGCCAAGGCCAAGGCCTCCAAAGCCCAGGCAGCCAAGGCCATGAAGGCTGCTGCTGCTGATGCTGCCAAGCCAGGCGACAGCGGCGAGGAGCAGGAGGACTAAGTGTGTTCACGCGCCCACGCAGCAGCTGCCGCGGCAACTGCGGCGGTCACCAGCTATACACAGTTTTTTAGGGCGGGTGTCATGAATAAGGAGCTGTTGTTTGATGACTGCGTGGATGGCATTGTCATTGTCACTCTCTTTTTCATGTGTAATGTCGCCACATTGCTGCTCATGTCAGCCGTCCCATGTGTTATGGTGCACATCACTCAGCACACTGGCAGCACATGCTGCATGCATGCGGTGCTGAGGCAGAAGGGAGCTGAATTCCCTGACCCTGCTGGCTGCAAGCTGCACTCGTACATGAGCAAGGGGAAAAGCACTGCATGAGTCATGACAGCTCAAGCATGTGGTGCGTGGCACTGGCATTCTCCGCGACAGCAAACCGAAAGCCTCCAGGCAGCCCAGGTCATGTATCATTGCCTACCTCTATAAGTACCATATATATATTGGTCAAAATATGTACCACTGGCATCAACACAACAAAAAAACGTACACAACGCGCCAGCCGCTGCCAAGGCGCCGCCGGCCAAGCTGCGCACTGCAGCACGCCATTCATTGCAGCGGCACTCCCTCTGAGGGGCTCTCGGAGCCACTTCCTGCATCCCAAGAAAGCACATCTTCGCCACTGCCAGCACTCCCGAGTCCCTTCCCTCCCAGCAACAGGTCCGCCAGGCCGTCAGCAGCTGACCCCATGGACACCCCCTCCCGCACCAGCTGTGTCAGCGCGCGTCGCCGCGCCCGCTCCGCCACAGCCACCGCCACCGCAGCATCAATCGCCGCCTCCATCGCCTCATCAGCAGCATCGCCGCCACCACCACCGCCGCTACCACCGCCGCTACCACCGCCACCGCCGCCACCACCGCCGCCACCACCACCGCCGCTGTGCGTGCTTGATGAGCGCATGTCTCGCGGCACCGGCGGCGGCGGCGGCGGCGTGTTGACGGCGGGAGACGGGGCTGCGCCGAGGCGGCGCTGTAGGTGTGCAGCTTTTGCGCGGGCGGCGGCGGCATCTGCCTGTGCGGCCGCCACTGCGCGTTGAGCACGCATGCAGCGCGTCAGGAGTGCGCCCGCCTCCGCCACAGCTGCATCGCGCTGCGGCGGCATGAGTTGCGTGCAAGGAAAGGGAGGGGGGGCATGGTAGCCCCGGTCAGTGTCTTCAACGGTGTGAAGGGCTGGGTGCGACAGCCGTGGTGTGGCCGCTTGCTTCACTGAAGTGCACTGTGTTTTCGACAGAGTTTGCGCTTGGCTGCTCAGCGCCATGGTGTTGGCAAGCACATGGGCAAGAAAGGGAGGGCTCCATTCGCTAACATGCGTGCCTGTTTGACTGTAGGCTACATACTGCTGCGCATGTCTTCAACGCGTCTCCCGCACTCTTCACATGCAGTGAGCTCAGCACCGCGCCTGAGAGCCCCCTTGCCCTCTCCTGCCACTGTGCCACCAGAACCTGTGCAGCAAACGCACACATTGAAAGCTCTGGGGTTCAACGCAGCCTGCTTTAATGTGGGTGTCGCACAATACTGACGGAAGCTTGGCGCAGCAGCATGCCACCACCTGCAATTGCCGCTGATACAGTGCCAGCCAGCGGCGGCCAGCAGGTTCATGCTGCTACGGCTCACAGACTGTCACCCATTGCTTGCACCATACTTCAAGTTGAAGTTGAAGTTGGTGTACGACGTACGTCTATATGTATACACGTACCTGTGCACATGCCGTACGCTCAGCGCCCACAGCCCCTGCGGCCGCAGCTTCCGCGACTTCACGCGCCCGCCTCTCCCATCGCGCCGCACGCGCTGCCTCCGCAGCTGCTGTCTCAGCTCGTTCACAGCGCGCCGCCGCTTCCGCTGCTGCCTTCTCAGCACGCTCACACCGCCCTACCAGCTGTGCCACCTCCGCTTCCAAAGTAGCACACTTCCGCCCAACCGCCGCTGCTTCCGCCTGTGCTGCACGGCATTTATCTTCAAGCAGAGCCGTGGCGGCCTCGGCTGCTGAGCACCGTGCCTCTGCCGCGGCGGCCGCACTATCAGCTGTTGAGCACCTTTCCTCAGCTGCAGCTGCTGCACCTTGTGTTGCTGAGCACCTTGTCTCTGCTGCAGCAGCCGCGCCTTCTGCTGCTGAGCACCTTTTCTCTGCTGCAGCGGCCGCGCCTTCGGCTGCTGAACACCTTGTCTCCGCTGCAGCGGCCACACCTTCTGCTGCTGAGCACCGTGCCTCTGCCGCAGCGGCCGCGCTGCCAGCTGCTGCGCACCTTTCGTCTGCTGCAGCTGCCGCACTTTCTGCCGCTGAGCAGCGCTTGACCTGATCAGCAGCCGCTGCTGCATGCGCTCCCGCCTCCTCTCTTGCGCCAGCAAGCTGCTTTTCCAGCGCCTCGCAGCGCTCTTTCGCGGCCCGCAGTGCCCCGTCCCGCTCCTCACATGCGCTGCACGTCTCACGCTGGTGTGTCAACGCCCGTGTGTAACGCATGCGCCAACACTGGTGGCAGCCACAGTAGTGGGGCCACTGGCATAGAGGGGAGGGCCGGGGCCACGAGTTGTGGCCCGTCCGCCACCACCGCTCCTGCTCCCTTTCGCCACCGCCACCACCACCAGCGCCGTATGCACCATACCACTGTCGCCACCGCAGTTTTTGGTCTGGTGTTGCACCGCCAGTGCGCCTGGTGGGGGGTGCACTGCCGCCGCCTGCATTGGCGCCTGCATGGCCGCCCTCACCAATAAATGCAGGGGTCGGGGGCGCTGCTTGAGGGGCAGGCTCCTGCTGAGCACCAGCATGCACCAGCTCCTGCTGCGCTTCACGTGTTGCAGCGGCTGCGGTGCTGGCGGTGGGTGACCTCGTTGACTGCTGCCGCGGGCTGGAAGTGCGCTTGGCATGGGATGCATCTGCATCCGCGCTATGTTGGGCCAGCTGCTGCTCCAGGCGCTCGCGCCGTGCCCTCTCCAGGTCGGCCTCGCATTGGAATGCTTGTACCTGTGACGAGGGCACGTGCAACGATGAGAAATGCCTTGTGTGTGCATACAAATAAATGCACCAGCGCGCATCGCTGGTGGTGAACAGCAAGTTGCACACGTTGCAAGACACGCACCAGCAGCAACATATGTGGCAGCATTAGTTCCCGTTCTCAGCTCTCGCAAGCAGATTCATGCGTGCCCGACGCTGGCTTGTGAGCACCGTCAGCAGCAGCGGTAGAGCGCACACTACGACAGCATCGTCTCACCTTTGCCTGCAGCCGCCTCACCAGCTCGTCGTGCTGTCGCAAGCTTGGCTGCTGCTGGAGTGCCTTGGGTGCCCTGCCAGCGTTGCCGACACGCGTGCCGAAGTATCTTCTTGCTTCTGCAGAGGCAGTCAGTTTCTTTTCGGCCATCGACGCCAGTGTTGGCGCCCCTAAGCCGCCGCCTAGTGCAGTTCATCCCCTGCACACTAAAGAAAGAAATTTAACAGCTCTGCCGACGTTGGGATCAACGTCGCGACGTTGACGTCACTTTGCATCATGCAGCACACACACACACCAGCTCGCGCCGCCTCCTGCGAGCTCGCTACTCCGGCCCAGCTGCGGCATCCATGCCAGGCATGGCCGCTTCCTGCTCAGGGGGCGGCCGGCGAGGCATCAGGCGCCCTCTCCTGCCTGCAAGTGCGGTGCTGGTCGCGATGTTGCCCTCCCCTCTGCAGGCCTTCGCACCCTCACCCCACCTCGGCGGATGCGCGAGGCCGCCTGTGCTAGGAAGGCCGTCAGCAACAGCTAGCTGGAGTACCGGCAAGCATGCTGCTTCCGGTAGATGTGGGGTGGCGGCATGTTCCAGGCGGCGGCTGTTGACCGCAGCAGCAGCAGCAGCCGGCGACAGCAGCAGCAGTGGCAGCGGTGCACGTGGCGATGACGCGGCGCTGACGTCCATCCTGGCCATGCCCACCATAGACATCAAGCTGGAGCTGCAGATGAGGGGCGTGGAGCACAGGGACGCACTGGAGAAGCTGGAGCTGGCCAGGCGCCTGGCGCAGGCTCGTGCCCGCCAACCTTCGCCACCAACCACAGCAGCGGCAGCAGCGGAACTGGACCCGCAGCAGCTGGAGGCAGCCGTGGCGCGGGCGTTGCGCATGGGAGAGGGTGGGCTCAAGAGCGCTTTGCGGTCCATGGGCGTGCCTCATTCGCGGCTGGCGGACTCTGAGGAGCTCGCCAGGGTGTATGTACTTGCTGTGGCGGAGCGGAAGGCCCAGGCTGCTGCACCCCAGCAACAGCCGTCGCAGCAGCAGCCCAGCTACCACTACACTGCGCCACGCGGCACGGCGAGCCGCTATGGAAGCACAAGCGCCAGTGGCAGCGCTGCCGCCTCAGGCAACAGTGCCAGCCCACCAGTGCAAGACCCTCGCAGGGTGTACACCCCACCACCCGCCAGAGCAGCAGCGCCGGCGCCCCCCCCCCCGCCGCCCGCGCCCACCGCCCCGCCCCGCGCCCCGTCCACTGCAGCTGTGAGCAGCAGTGGCAGTTACATCAGTGGCAGGTACGCCAGCGGCGGCGGCAGCGACGAGGCGTTTGCGGCGGAGGCGCGCACGCTGAGCACCCTTGAGCTAATGGCGGAGCTCGACCGGGCGCGCGCGGTGTACGACGTTCTCGCCTCGCGCCAGGAGCTAGAAGCCGTGTACATTCACACCTGCCGCGCGGCCGCCTCCACCGCCGCCACCCCCACCCCCTCCACGCCAGCCACCGCCGTACAACAACAGCCGCGCGTTAGCTCTGCCGCTGGTGGCGCACTGCGCGCCCCCCCCCGGCGCCGCTCCGGCGCTGCGTCCGCTGCCGCCAGTGCGCAGCCGCTGTCTTATGGTGGTGCGCTGCGGTGGGCATCACGGCTCACCTACGATGACCTTCTGGAGGAGCTGCGGGCGCGCGGAGTCAACGCGAACGAGCATGTCGGCACCGATTTTGACGCGCTGGCGCGGCGGCTGGCGATGGCCGTGGCGGAGGAGGAGCGGGCGCTGGCACGCGCCAGGAGCGGCGGCAGCGCTGGTGGTGGCGGCGGCGGGTGGGCGGGCGGCGCGGGCGGCGACGTTGGCGGTGTCGACGGCGACTACTATGATGATGATGAGGAAGAGGGGTACTATCACCCGCTGAGCATTGCACGCGACGCCTTCAACGCGCTTTTCGGACTCGTGGAGCGCGTAATTATCGGCGACAGCACCTCCCCCTCATCCGACAACTCCCCCGATGACCCGCCCTTCGAAACACCCTACGGCCGCCACGGCACTTCTGCCCCTAGAGGGCGGCGCAGCGCGCGGCCGCCGCGCCCGCGCACAGCGGCAGTTACTGGGTGGTTTCAGCGCGGCGCGGGGAGCGTAACTGCTGCGCTGCGCAGCGCCGCAGGGGAGTCAGCAGGAGGCGCGGCAGTGGGCGCGCTGCGGGCGGGCGTGGGCGGCGCGGAAGCGGCCGCGGAGTGGGCCGGCGGCAACACGCTCGCACGAGAGCATGTGCTGCTGGCCGTGTCGCTGTACTGCCTGGCGTTCAGGCGCGGCCTGTGGTCGGCGCTGGTGCTGCTGGTGGCGATCCGCGCAGCGCGTGTGACGCTCACTGGTGACAACGGCAGCGGCGGCGGCGGGGGTTCGCTGAGCAGGGTGAGAGACAGTGCAAGGGTGTCTGCTGCGCGTGCGGCTGCGAGGCCTGGAACGGGCGCTGCGGCGGTGGGTGCGGGGCCTGGGGGGACGAAGCGCAGGCTGGTGCGGCGCGTGATTAGGAGGAAGGTGAAGAAGGGAGGTGCGGCTGCTGATGGTGGCCGCAGCGGCCGTGCCAGCGGCGGCAGTGCTCCATGAGTGTGCGCTTAATGTGGCAGAAGGTGCAGTGATTATTGGTTTGCGTCTGGTGGACATTTCTGGTGTGCTAGCTGCTGTGGTTGCTTGTTTCGTGTGCTGCAGATGTGAGCCGGTTTGCGGCATGCACTGCGGCTCGCAACTGCTTTTGCGGCATCACACTCTTGTGCACCTGTACCAGCGCTCTGCCCTTGACGCAACTGGATGCTGGCACATGTCTTGCAAGATGGTGTGACACCTCGGTATGACGGTACTGTGCGCTGCCACTACCAACATGCGTTGGCGCAGCCAGCGCACGTGGATGCATTGTAGTATGGCGGCACCTGGTGGTGTACAGAACTGTGCATGCGCGGCTCCACAACTATGTGCGATGCGTACAAGGTGGCATAGCCCAGCTAGTAGAGAGCGCGCCTGCATCACGCGTCATGTGTTATTTGAAGCACCACCGTGAGCGTGTACCGGTGGCAGCGACACGGCGGCCGTAGAGGTGGCTCCTGAGCCTGTGTTTTTTCAACGAGCCGCCAGTGTGCACTAAGCCCCTGCACCAGGAGGGCTTGCACAAGTGTTCAGCATACTGCAGTGCATGCGTCGCCGCCAAGCTGAAGCACTGTACTACTACTATCATCTTGTCCACAAATAAGGCCATGGCCGGTTTTCAAGTTTTTCAAGTGAAGGGGGGGGGGGGTGCCATGATTATGTGCCTCCAGCTAAGGGGGAGGCATATTTTGTTTTGAGCACGGGAGCCACCGACGTGTCGGCAGCAGACAGCCCTGTAACTCGATGACATTTTGTACGGTCCAAAACAGTGTGTGTGTGTGAAAGAAACCAAAAAGGTGAGTGAGCCCAGGTACTCCCGTGGCTGGGGCAGAAAGCCAGGCCGAAGCCTGTGTGGTGATCTATCCACTTGGTCAGAA
>JAULBY010039699.1:0-13724 GCA_032358315.1 Ophiocytium majus
CCACTTATAGGTGTTCCAGGGGCTGCTTATGGCGGACGGGCGGCGCGTGGGCGCGTCGCCCCCCGCGCTGGCGCGCCTGTGGCTGCACGAGTGCGACCGCGTGTTTGCGGACCGCCTCACGTGCGCGGAGGACAAGCAGTGGTTCTCGGCGCTCTCGCGCGGGCATGTCGCGTCCTCGCTAGGGCTCGACCCCGCCGCCGCCACCGACGGCGCCGGCGGCGCGGGCGCGTGCACGATCTTTGCGGACTTTATGATCCCCGGGGCGGACCCACGGCTGTATGATGAGGTAAGAAAAGTGGGGGGTTGGGGTTGGGCGGAAGCTTGTTGGGAGTTTTTTGCTGTTTGGAGGAGTGGCTGCTGCCCCCACCACACACTCCAGCTGCTCAACGTCACAAAGAAAGAAGTCAGACCAGCGTGTCTATAGCGGGAGGAGAAGGGGTGGGTGGGTGAGGGGGGAACACAACAACCTGTGTGCTTGCAAGCGACCCCACACATTTGCATGCACGCACGGGGCTGCAGTGAGCCGTCATGGACCCCAGTATTCATGCTGCCGCTACAGCTGTGTGTGTCGACATGTGGGGACGCGGCCGCCTAGCGACCCACCAGCAATGAAGCCAACGGCAGCGCCTACCGCTCTTGCCAGTCGTGCTGGTTGGTGGCCAACACGCGCTAACAACACCTTGCAGCACTGCCACACCACTGCCCCTGCCATCCATGTGCTGACGCCAGACACCGCACCAACCCATGTGCTGCCGCATACCAACCACGACCGCGCAAAGCTGCTGACACACCAGTCCTCCCCTCCCCCCCTTCCGCTCCCATGTGCATGACACCGCTCACCAACCACGATGGTGGAGCACATCTGCTGACACGCCAGCCCCCCCCCTCGCCCCCCCCTCCCCGCTCCCATGTGCATGACAACGCTCACCAACCCCATGATAACGCAAAACTGCTGACGCACCTGTGCCCTCCCCCACCCCATCCCGCTCCCGTGTGCACCGGAACCGGCCGCCAGGTGCGTGAGCGCGCGCAGCTGCAGGGCGCGCGCAGCTGCAGGGCGCGGTGGAGGACTGCCTCGCGGAGTACAACGCGGACAGCAAGCAGCCCATGCCGCTGGTGCTCTTTGACGACGCCGTGGAGCACGTGTGCCGCATCGCGCGCGTGCTGCGCCAGCCCCAGGGCAACGCGCTGCTGCTGGGCGTTGGGGGGTCCGGGCGCCAGTCGCTGACGCGCCTCGCCACCTTCATGTCTGACTATGAGCTGTACCAGGTGCGGTTTTGGGATGGGGGCGGGGGAGAAGGGTGGTGCAGCAGTGCGTGTTCCAGCTAGCGAGGGCTTACTTCCAGCGCCAATGACTCGCTTCGAAAATGCTTGGTTTGTGTGTGCCTGTTGGGTACACACACACGCACACACAGGCACACCCTGTACACACACAGACACACACACAGTAGCACGGGGGCTTGGCCATTTGCTCACATGTGGTGCCGCCACCGCCGCCGCCTCCACCGCCGCCACTGCCGCCGCCGCCACTGCTGCCGCCGCCGCTGCACTGCCTCCGCCGCCGCCTCCACCGCCGCCTCCGCCGTCGTCGTCGCCTCCGCCACCGTCGCCGCCTCCGCCGCCGCCGCCGCCGCCGCCGCCGCGCAGATCGAGATCAGTAAGAACTACGGCAAGGCGGAGTGGCACGAGGACCTCAAGAAGTGCCTGCTGCGCGCGGGCGTGGACGACCGCAGCGTGGTCCTCCTGCTCAGCGACACACAGATCGTGGAGGAGGGCATGCTAGAGGACGTCAACAACGTGCTCAACTCCGGCGACGTGCCGAACCTGTACGGCGCCGAGGACATGGAGCGCATCGTCACGGCGTGCAAGCCGCTGTGCGCGCGGCGGCGCGTCCCCCCCACGCGCCTCAACATCTTCGCCCAGTACCTGCAGGTGGGCGTACCCGAAAAATCCTACCTAGAGAAAAGTATTGATAGAAATTGATAGTTTTATAACCATGAAGAGAGTGCAAAACTTAGAAAGTGAGCAGTGTGTCCCGCACCCCCCACCGCCAGCGCGCGTTGCAGTGTGTGCTGTGCTCGCCGGGCATGGCGTGTTACAGTGGGGCTGCTCCTGCGGCGGCTGCTCCAGACGGCGCGCCAAGGCGTGGCCAGAGGGCTCGGGCCACGCTGCTGCTAAGCGCTTTGGTTGGTGCTAGGCGGTGTGTTCGTAAGCGCTGCTCCCTGCTGCCGGAATGCGGCTGTCAGCGGCTGCAGGCCATGCGCCAGCGGCAGCCCTGCCGCACGCGGTGCAGAGTACCACAGCACCGTGTGTGTGCACCAGACCCGCACGAACACACAGCGCACCTCATGCCTTTCCGCACTGGCCGCACTCAAAGAGGCCGCCGACAGGCAAAATGCTGCTGGCTGCAGCGACCACAGACTCTCACCCCGCTCGCCACTCCGCCGCCACTGCTGCACACTGCCGCCGGTGCTGCCCCGTTCCCCCCCCCCCCCCAGAGAGTGCGCGCAAACGTGCACCTGGTGCTGTGCATGAGCCCGCTGGGCGAGGCCTTCCGCACGCGCCTGCGCATGTTCCCCTCGCTCGTGAACTGCTGCGCCATTGACTGGTTCATGGCGTGGCCCGACCAGGCGCTGGAGAGCGTGGCGCGCCGCGCTCTGGGGGTGCGCGCAGGCCAAGGTGAGGCCTTTTCGCATGTGCTCAGCAGTTGTTGTGTGCACGTAGGGGCGTTACCTGTCAGCAGCTCACTTTATGCGGGAGCGGGTGAGCTGCTGCCAGCGCGCGCAGGCTGGGCCAGCCACAGTAAAGGCAGGTTCATTTGATGGAATTCAATGGAAGTTGCAGTTGTTGGAGTTAAATTTTTGCCTGCTAGAGCGTGTAAATGCCTGCAGGAGCAAGCATGCTCAGCCAGAGGAGCAGTGCGTCGCTGCACTGTGGTCTTTTCAGTGGGTGCAGGCCCGGGCGCATGCCATGGGAAGGCTGCAGTAGCAGCTCTGCCGCACCCCAGTGCCACACAGCTCAGTTTTGCATCTCCGCAACTTGACCATAAACAAACACATCTGCCTTTCTGACTTGTAACAGCACGTCGTGTGCATGACATTATGCGCCGGACATTGCCCCCCGCAGCTCACTGGGTGTCCGTGTAGGCGCAGCAGTGCCAGGGCGCTGCGCGGTTTGGAACCATGTGCTGTGCAGCGCAGTCAGGGCCCCGTTATATGCAATATGGCGTCACGTGCTCGTTCACCCACACCGCGCCCATTGTGGGTGCTGGTGCACCCAGCCTGGCAGAAGCCCGTGGTGCGTTGGCTGACGGGCGACGGCCCTTGTCCACTCTGGCTACTCTCACCCTTCATAGTTGTTCTGTTGTGAAATATCACAAACGTGACGTATTAGCATATTGATGGCCTGACCTGATTGCAGCCCACACAGCATATGCGTTTTTTGAGTGGACTGCACTGTGTTTTTGTTGCACATGGTGCCACCCCGCCCCCCCTCTGCCACCACCCACGTGCAGATACGCCTGGACTCGGGCTGGGCACTCACGAGGACGCCGTTGTGCGCTGCATCAAGCACATGCACCAGAGCGTCGCCACCGCAAGCGCCGACTTCCTCACCCAGCAGCGCAGGCACAACTACGTGACGCCCACCAGCTACCTGGAGGTGCTCGCCACGTATGCCACCGTGCTCACACAGAAGCGGACAGAAGTGGGGACGCTGCGCGACAGGCTGCAGGTGGGTACGGGGGCGGGCGGGGTAGCATGTGTGTGCACATCCCGGCGGCGCCTCAGTGGTAACATGGCAAACGTGCTGGGGCTTGGCCTGACAGTGGCACTGTGTGTATGGCGTGCTGGGGCACGGAGCGCGGCGCTTGCGGCTGGGCTTGCCGCACAATGTTTGCCAGTCTCGACAAGTAGGTGGATGCGGTTCTGACAAACCATGTTCTTCAAAGAAGTATTTTGAAAAGTATGAACCCACCAGGCTGCGCACAGCCTCGGGCATTTGTGGCACCGCACATGGCTGCACACACTTCAGCCACGGTGTCGGAGGTGCAGACCCTTGCTGGCAGCTGCTGTCAAGCCCCCCACCGAATGCCGCCGCTGATTGCTGCGGGCACGCATGCACTGTGTGTGCGCCGTTGTGCAGGTTGGTCTCGACAAGATTGTGTCGACGCAGGAGCAGGTGGGCGGGCTGCAGGCGCAGCTCACGGAGATGGAGCCCGTGCTCATCCGGACGCAGGCGGACGTCGAGGCGCTCATCGTGCAGGCAAGGCGCAGGGCCGCGACGCATGTCACAGCTTGCCTTTTTGGAAGCATGCCACACCTGCTGGCCTGCTCTGTGGGCATGGAGCAGTGATGTCAGCTCTCTACTCAAGGCCTGGCTGTTGAGCTGAGCACTAGCGCAAGAAGGCCCCTTTGTGCGGAGTTTAGCTAGTGCTGAGTCTGATGGCTTGGCTGAGCGTGGGCCGTCGAACCTGTGCGTGGCTGTGCCGACCGTGGTGTGTGTCGCGGGCTTTGCTGGCAGGCGCTGTGACAGCGATGCATGTGCATGCAAAGCACCACCAGCTCACTGACACGTGAGACGATGCCCACTGCTGCTGCCTGTCATCCTCACCCCTGCACAATGCAGATCACGAAGGACTCCACGGATGCTGCCAAGACGCGGATAGAGGTTCAGGTGCGCAGCCCGGGGCGTTTCGCGATGTGGCAGCTCGCACACATGCAGTTGTATACATACCACAGTGCTACAGTAGTATAGGGCATTCTTGAGCTAATGCTTTGAGAGGTTGTATGCCTCCGCCTCCATGCCAGCACGATTGCTGCCTCACACAGAACGCCCGGCGGCGTACGACCCTCCTTGCCACGCACACACGCCAGTGTGCCGGCCAAACTGCCAGTGGCTGTTGCGCTCATTACAATTATCAAGCCACAAGTGTCTTTGCCATTCACCTGCAAGCCACGTTGCCAGGGCTTGCCGAACATGGAAGCGGAGCCCTGACATGTTGTTACCCCGCATGTGCACCCTTGGGCAGGCGCAAGAGGCGGACGCCAAGGCCAAGGCCAGTGCCACCAAGGAAATCGCCGACGACGCGCAGCGAGACCTGGATGAGGCCCTTCCTGCGCTGGACGCCGCAGTGGCGTGCCTGAAGGACCTCAAGAAGTCGGACATCGATGAGGTCAAGTCCCTTGGCAAGCCGCCCGACGGCGTCAAGCTCACGATCGAGGCGACGTGCATCATGTTCAACGTCAAGCCGGACAAGGTGGCGGACCCGTCCGCGCCTGGCAAGAAGGTGAGTGGTGCTGAGAACAGAGGTTTGGGTGCGAATTGGCGTTGACTTGCAACCTGACTTGCCTTTCGGACGGTGCGGGAGATAGCACGCCCTACAGCATCACAGCGCCATGGGCAAAGCGCCTCAGGGCAGTGATGCTGGGACCTGCGCTCAGATGCCACTAGCTCAGCCATGTCTCGGGTGGCATGAGTGCCACACATGCTTGCCGCTGTGTCCTACTGTTCACAAAGCACCACAACTACCCAATGGATGCTGCACGGTGTACACACCCTGCGTCTCGGAACATGTCTTTGCATCCGCACCAGTGTGACCACGTCAGTGGCCCTTACGTTTTCCTCTGGTGGCGTGTTCTGTACGCTCACCGCGCTCCCGCAGATCAATGACTACTTTGGGCCTGCCAAGAAGACGATTCTCGCCAACGCCAACAAGCTGCTGAGCGACATGCAAACCTTTGACAAGGACAACATACCTGAGAAGGTCATCAAGGGCATAGACCCCTTCATCGCGGACCCCAACTTCGAGCCCAAAATGATCGAGAAGGCGTCCAAGGTGAGCCCCTGTCAGCTGCGCGTGCAAGCCGGCGTATGCGCGCTCCGCCCTTGCAATCACTGCCGCCGGTGTGTGCCACAGCTGCCAGGCGCCTGCGTGCAGACCCGCTGCACACGCGTTTGCCTTCCGGCAGTGCACTGCAGAAAGTGTTGGCTGTGGTGTGCACTCTCCGTGTTGACCGCGCGCCATGCCGCATGCCACAGGCAGTGTGCCAGTGACGTAGCCACACACGTGGACGGACGCAGCGCTTGTGTGTGCGCCATGTGGGCAGAGGCGTGCTGCAATGGCGCAGTTGGCATTTCAGCTTGTGTTTGTTACAGGTTGCGGTGCCTGACATTCAACCGCCGCCGCACACACCAAAAAGTGGGCAATGTCTGGCTGGGAGCCCCCCCCACACACGCACATGCAACCAAACACCCATGAGCCGGCGCCATCGGTCCCTGGTGCTCACCCCCTCAACCTCCTCTCCTTGCGCTTTCCCACTCTTTTTTCTGGGCCACGCGTGCAGGCGTGCACGGCCATGTGCATGTGGGTGCGCGCCATGCACCTGTACCACAACGTGGCGCTGCAGGTCGAGCCCAAGCGCCAGCTGCTGCGCGAGAAGCAGGCGGAGCTGGACGCCACGCTCGCGGAGCTCGCGGGCGCGCAGGCGCTGCTCAAGGCGACGCTGGAAAAGGTGCGCACACCCGCATGTCTTCTTGCATCACCGTGCCACTGCCAGTACGTGGACTGCGCACGTAGAGGGCCCGCAAAGGCCAGCTTTATTTAGGTTACGAAAATTGCAGGGTCGGGAAAGACTAGCCAGTGTTTATGTCATGTTCTGTTAGTAGGCTACCTTTACTGCCTGTGTGGGCAGTCTAGAACGACAACTCTACCACAAGGTTGGAGAATGAGCAGCCCATGACGCTCGCAGCTTCATGTCTACCTACCGTGGAGGTGCGTCACAGCACGGTGCCCCGCGCGGTGACCCCCACGCAGCTGCGGTGGTGCTGCACTGCTGGCCATGTGGACCTCACCGCACACAACGGCAGCTGCAACAGCTGTGCTGCCTGGTGCGCACACTGGCGTGCGCAGTCAGATGTGAAGCTCATGCCGCAAACGTGCGGTGGCACCACTTCCGCTGTGAAAACAGGTGGCCCAGCTGGAGGCCTCCTTTGAGGAGGCCAACGCGCGCAAGGAGAGGCTCATGCGCGACGTGGAGGAGTGCCGGGCACGCCTGGACCGGGCGCAGAAGCTCATCGGCGGCCTCGGCGGCGAAAAAGACCGCTGGGCGGAAACTGTCTCTCGCCTCAGCGCCCTCTTTGACTGCCTGGTCGGCGATGCAATTGTCAGTGCGGGCATGATTGCGTATGCCGGACCCTTCACCCCTGACTTCCGCCAGCGCCTCATCAAGAACTGGCAGGTGAGGCACCGCTGAAGGGTTGTGCTAAAACTGTGCCTGCCAGCGACTGACGTGGTGCGCGCTGCATGGCAGTGCAAGGTGCATGGTCCAAAGGCTCTAGCAGCTATGCAAGCACTGTGCTGTGGCTGACAGTAGGCAGGGGCGTGCAATGCACCCCCCCAAGGAAGAGAGAGCTCTGGATCATGCCGCTTATCACAGCAATCACGTGTGCTGACCGACTGTGCACATGCACTGCCGCCTGCACCCTCCGGCGCGCCCTGCCGCAGGACGAGCTCGAGAAGTCCGGCCTGCCGCACTCTCCCGGCTGCGACGCTCGCAGCACGCTGTCGGACCCCGTCATGGTGCGCTCCTGGGCGCTCGCGGGCCTGCCCAGCGATGACCACTCCATCGAGAACGCCATCTTCATGGCGCGCGCGCGCCGCTACCCCCTGCTCATCGACCCGCAGGGCCAGGCCAACCGCTACGTCAAGTCCATGGGGCGGGACCCCGCGTTCAGCGCCAACGGCATTGACGTCATCAAGCTCAGCGACCGGACCCTGCTGCGCGTCCTGGAGAACGGCATCCGCTTTGGCCGCTGGGTGCTCATTGAGAACGTGGGCGAGTCGCTGGACGCCGCGCTGGAGCCGCTGCTGCTGCAGCAGCGCTTCCGCCAGGGCGGGACAGAGATGATCAAGGTCGGAGACTCCACCATACCCTGGAACGACTCCTTCAAGCTGTTCATGACCACAAAGCTCGCCAACCCACACTACCCGCCAGAGATCTGTGTCAAGGTACGGCAGCACTATCCGTTACTGCTCCCGCTTGACTCAGTGTGCCCCCCCACCGTGCCTACCATTCTGGGGTGTGAGGCACACTTTCACAAACGTGGTGGTGGTGCTTTACATGCTTCTGAAATATATGTCCATGATGTACACCAGAAGCAGGTCGCATCACGCAACTGGTGCACACCACAGGCTTCCACACATGCAGCATCTGCCTCCAACATCAGGCTGTGCAACTGCATGTCAACACCGCGTTATTTACCACAAAAACAAACCTCCACCCAGGAACAGTTCAAAATGGGCAGCACCAGCGCGTGTGTACTGCCACATCAGAGTTCTTGATATGCTGTGTTCCTTTGTCCTCACTCCACGTGTGCAGGTGAACCTGGTGAACTTCGCCATCACCTTCACCGGCCTGGAGGACCAGCTGCTGGGCGTGGTGGTCGTCGAGGAGATGCCGGAGATGGAGGAGCGCAAGAACACGCTCGTCGCCGCCAACGCGCGCATGCGCCGGGAGCTGCAGGACATCGAGTCGCGCATCCTCTTCCTGCTGAGCAACTCCACCGGCAACATCCTGGACGACCACGAGCTCATCGAGACGCTGGCCTCCTCCAAGCGCACGTCCACGGACATTGCGGCCAAGGTCGCGGAGGCCGAGACGACGGAGCGCGAGATCGACGCCACGCGCGAGCTGTACCGCCCCGTCGCGTACCGCGGCTCCATCCTGTACTTCTGCATCCGCGACCTGGGCGTCGTCGACCCCATGTACCAGTACTCCCTGCAGTGGTTCACGGGGCTGTTTGTGGCGGCAACGCGGCGCGGGGAGCGCGCACCCGTGCTGGAGGACCGCCTGAGGGACCTGCGTGACGGCTTCACGGCGCTGCTGTACGCCAACGTGTGCCGCTCCCTCTTTGAGCGCGACAAGCGCCTCTTCTCCTTCCTCATGACGGTGCGCGTGCTGCAGGGCGCAGGCGGGGTGGACCCCGCGGAGTGGCGCTTTCTGCTCAGCGGAGAGGCGGACCCAACGCATGCGGGGGACGCGCCCGCCCCTGGATACATGGACCCACGTGGTGAGTGCAAACACCCAGGTCGTGCGTGGTACAGCCGCGCTGATAGGTGTGTTAGTTCCGCCCTCATCAGGGCAATTGAGGGCAGCATCAGATGTATACCTCGGGTGCTTGTCCACCCACTGACTACAGTCATGACTCGCGAGGGTTCCGAAACATGTGTGCATTCAGGCATCAGGAACTGCTGCTGGTGCAGCACCTTGACCTGTCCAAACGGCAGGACTGCAGCGTATTCACTGTGCCAAGTGCCCTGCTGCATGCCCCTTCCGTGCCCCCCAGAGCTGCCGAACCCCGCACCGGAGTGGATTGATGTGCGCATGTGGAAGGAGGCATGCACACTGTCACTGCTGCCGGCTTTCCATGGGCTCGCCGATGACATCGTGGGTTCGTTGCAAAACAAGTTCAGGGACATGTACGACCACGCAGAGCCACAGACCATTGAGCCGCCAGGCCACTGGGGTGCGGAGGGGCGACTGAGCGCGTTGCAGCGGCTGTGCCTACTGCGCTGCATACGCGCAGACAAGGTGAGACGCATGGCTGGCTGCTATTATGCACGAACACCTGGTGACTGCGTGGGCGTTGACAACATGCAGGCATGACATCTTGGCGAGGCCTCTTTCAGTCTCACTGCCGCTGTGTAGTGACTATGTGGGCGGCACCTCTGCAATCGCATGCATCTATGCAGAGGGAGTCTGTGTGTGAGCGTGCATGTGCAGCATGCAGTGTACATTAACATGCTGAGCACTATTGTCTCTGTCAGCTCACATGTCGATGTCGATCCTAAAAAACGGTGTTGCCGTCCCGATGTGCCTCATGCCCACAGGTCCCTCAAGCCATTCTCACCTTCATCATGACGCAGCTGGGCCCCGCCTTTGTGGAGCCGCCGCCGCTGAGCCTGCCCGCCTGCTACGCGGACAGCTCCTCCACGATGCCCCTGCTGTTTGTCCTGTCCAAAGGCTCCGACCCCACCAAGGGCTTCTACCAGTTTGCAGCCCAGATGCACTTCGACAAGCGCGTCAAGGGCCTCAGTCTGGGGCAGGGGCAGGGCGCGAAGGCGGCGCGCCTGCTCGAGGAGGGCACCCAGCGCGGGGGCTGGGTCTACCTGCAGAACTGCCACCTGTTCGTGAGCTGGCTGCCGGAGCTGGAGCGCATGTGCGAGTCGCTGACGCCCGACACGACTCACAAGGACTTCAGGCTGTGGCTCACCTCCATGCCGTGCCCAGCCTTCCCCGTGAGCGTGCTGCAAGGCTGCGTCAAGATGACCAACGAGCCCCCGCGCGGGCTGCGCGCGAACCTGCGCGCGGCGTACCACAAGCTGGACAACGCGCGCCTGCAGGCGACCGCGCGCCCCGCGGCGTACCGCCGCCTGCTGTTCGCGCTGTGCCTGTTCCACGCCAACGTGCAGGAGCGGCGGCGCTTCGGGCCCTTGGGGTGGAACGTGCCGTACGAGTTCAACGAGACGGACCTGGACATATCCCGCGGCCAGCTGGAAATTTTCCTGGACGCGTACGAGGAGGTGCCGTACCGCGTGCTGCGCTTCCTGACCGCGTACATCAACTACGGCGGGCGCGTCACTGACTACATTGACCTGCGCACCATCGACATTGTCATGCGCGACTTCTACAACCCGCGCGTGCTCGAGGAGGACGCGTACGCCTTCGACGCGGACGGCAACTACCGCTCCCTCAACGTGGACCCTTTGGACCCCCATAAGGCGTACCTTGATTACATTGACGCACTGCCGCTGACGGCGGGGCCCGGCACCTTCGGCATGCACCCCAACGCCGACATCTCCTGCGCCCTCGCGGAGACCTTCGCCACGTTTGCCACGATGATGGCCATGGAGGCGGGCGGCGGCGGCGGCGGCGGGGGGGGCGCTTCGGGCGAGGACGTGATCGCCGCGGCCGCGCGCGGCATGGCGACGCGCCTGTCCGCCAAGGGCGCCTTCGACCTGGAGGCAATAGGCATGGCATACCCCACGGAGTACGCTCAGTCCATGAACACAGTGCTGGTGCAGGAGTGTGCGCGCTACAACAGACTCACCTCGGAGGTGGCCCGGGCCCTGCCGGAGCTCGTGCGCGCGCTTGCCGGCCTGGTGGTCATGTCGTCGGAGCTCGAGGCGGTGGCACGGGCCATAGCACTCAATGCTGTGCCGGCCGCCTGGGAGGCGCGTGCGTACCCCAGCATGAAGCCGCTGGCTGCGTGGTTCGACGACCTGCTGGCGCGCTTGGAATTCCTGCGCTCGTGGGTCGACAACGGCTTGCCGCCCGTGTATTGGATCAGCGGCCTGTACTTCCCTCAGGTGCGCAGGGCCGTGACAGTTACTCCGGAGATGTGCGTGCCGGAAGGCGCAGGCTGTACGAGCTGTGTGCCATGGAGTAGGCGATTGCAGTTCTGGGAAGTAAGATGGCTGTGCCGCATAGGCTTCGCAAGGCTGCAGATGAGCTGCTGGTGGGCCCGGAGAAATGTGCGTTTCCAGTTGCCAGCTGGTTGACGGGCGGTTCTGAGGTAGTGGCCCAGCAACCTGTGCTGCCTACGTTCAATATGCCTGGCCAAGACATCAGCAGCCATGATGACAGCCGGTAGTAATGTTGCAAATATTTGGCACATTGCAAGTACGTCTGCAGGGTGATAAGGCAGTCGGCCAACGCACGTACATGACCTTCTGGCTTAGGACTGGAGTAGTAGGGTTGCAAGACATGAAATTGTCCCAAGGTCGGAGCTAGAACTGGTTGAAATGAAGGTCATTTTTTCTCGTATCCCGGGTTCGCAGCTCCCGGGTATTTCTGAACGGGCGTGTTTATAGTTAAGCCGCCAAGCCGGACGCAACATTTAATGTGGATCGACGCAGGTTTTAGAAGGGCAACACTACTGCTTTGCACTGATTGGACGGGCGCAAGGGGATTCGCCACCTCCTGTGCTGCCGGTTGGCAGGCGCCTTCGGGTGAACACCTTGTTTACAGCTTGACGGAGAGTGCCTTCCGCGGCGTTGGGCGTGGGGAGAGAAAGCGGCACTTTTGTGAAGGGGGGGTTGCGGCAGCGGCTGCCGACCGATCCACAGGGAGCAAGATAGAGCAAGCACTCTCGGTCATCCCCTGCGCCTACCCCTCCTGGGGTGCTGTGTGAAGTGGCACTGCCTAACTCTCCATGATCCCAGTATGACGCGCTTGCCGATGTTGCCAATTGCAGTGCACCTTTCCCTCTTCCTTGTCACATCAGAGCCATATCGCATGTGAGTGAGGTAGGGACTTCAGACGGCGGTGCATCCTATGGCGGGCCGGCATGCCCACTCGGACGCCCAGCACGTGTCGGGGTGGTTTTCGCTGGTCCCTGACACATTTTGCACTTGCCGCATATCATCCCCCTTCCCCATCCTCAGGCGTTCCTCACGGGCACGCTGCAGAACTACGCGCGCGCGCACAAGCTGCCCATCGACACCGTCTCCTTCAACTTCATCATCGCGGACGACAAGCGCTGGGAGGACGTCACGGCCGGGCCGTCTGACGGCGCGTACGTGCGGGGCATGTTCCTAGAGGGCGCGCGCTGGTGCGCGGACACGCACGGACTCACCGAGAGCCGCCCCAAGCAGCTGTACACGCCGCTCCCCGTGCTGCACCTGCTGCCCGTCCGCGACCGCGTCGACCCCGGGAAGGGCGTGTACCGGTGCCCCATGTACAAGGTGCTGTCGCGGCGCGGCACGCTGTCGACCACGGGCCACTCGACCAACTTCGTCATGTGGGTGGAGCTGCCCTCCGCCAAGCCGGACTCGCCCAACAACACGGGCGTCAGCGACCAGGAGGCGTGGATCAAGGCGGGCGTCGCGCTCTTCTGCAGTCTCGCCTTCTAGCGCGCGCCCGGGGCATGGTGGGGGCACTGCTGCCGCTGCTGGCGCAGTGGCCGCGTCTGCGTGCGTATGGTTGACAATTTTTATATTACTATGGTAGCGTGTGCGCGCGCGCGTGCGCACGTTTTGCGTTGTACAAAGGGCCACTGCAAAGGGACAAAACAAAAAAAGAGTACCCCCGACGCTGGGTGTGTGCGCCCCGCCGCCCTCCTGTCCTCGACGCAGCGCTGCTGCCATAACTGTGTGTGTGTGTTTGTTGTGAATACCGTGCGCACACGCGGCTGCTGCGCGTGCGCGCACAGCGTGTGGTAAGGTGGCGCCAGCCCAGCTGGCCGCCTCTCGCATGTGCAGCACCGCCCCTCCCCGGTGCTGCGTCCCCCGCGTAGTGTGTGTTGCAAGCGTGCTACGCGTTAACTGCCCTAAAAGCGTTCCCGTGCCGCCCCACAGTAAACGAAACGTGCTTCCCAGTTCCATTAGCAGCCGATGGCAATGCCGCCGTCCACGTTGAAGGTGTGTCCTGCACAGCAGCGGGCGGGCGGGCAGGGGCGTTTGTGTGCATTTTTATGTGACATGCAGCTGTTGAGTCATGTTGCATTATCCGTTTTGTGCACGTGGTGCAGCATCACGGTATGCATGGCACATTCCATTTCGACATTGATGCAGGTGGCAGGCTGGCAAGCCCAGCTCTTGAAACTGTTCATGAAGTTTGGCCATTTTACCCACTTACTGGTGCTGGAGTAGAGTTTGGACACGGAACGGAAAACAACATGGTACACGAAACACGGATTTCGTGTTTCAGCCTAACATCAACAAT
>JAULBY010039710.1:0-13722 GCA_032358315.1 Ophiocytium majus
GGCGGGGGGAAGGGCGAAGGGGGGGGAGGGGGGGGGTGGTCATTGGAAGCAGCAGCGGTGCTCAGCAGTTGTAGGGGAAGGTATGCAGGGGTTGGTGTAGCAAACACATTGCATGCCCAGGGGCGGCTCTTGGTGTGGGGGCTGTGTCACCGGGGGGGGAGGGATGAAGGGGGTGGCCAGCAGAAGCAGCAGCGGTGCTCAGGGGGCTCATAGCACTTCTATGGCGCCACATTAGAACTCAATATCAACACCACAACACTTTTGTGCAGAAGCGCTATGGCAGCACATCAGCACTCAATGTCAACGCCACAACACTTTTCGGCTCAGGCTCACAGCACACTTCTGTGGCACCACGTGAAAACTCAATATTGGCATCCCACCAATTTTGTGCTCAGCAGTACACCCACTTGTGTGGTGCGACCCGCAGACAGCTCTGCTTCACCAGGGTGTCGAAGCCCACCTGCCACCCAGGGCACTTCAATATCAGCATATAAAAACTCAGTATCAATATATAGTCATGATAGCATATATACACTTCTTGAAGTATATCACACCGCTTTTGTGCTCGGCAGCAGCACGCACTTGTCTGGCGCCACCCGCAGAAAGCTCTGCTTCACCAGGGTGTCCACGCCCAGCTGCCACCCAGGGAGCGTGCGCCTCCCCTCCTCGTTGAACGCGTCAAAGGGGGGCTGGGGGGGAGGCGGGGGGGGGGGGGGGGGGGTCACAGGCAAAAAAAAAGAAACAAAAGGGGGGGATCACAGCCACACAAGTGTACACGCATGGGGGAGGGGGGGGGTGAGTTGTGCAAGTGTGGGTCACGGTGCGGCGGGGCGGCATTGCATGACACCGCGGGGCGGCAAATTGCACATGCTAATGCTGATAATACCGTGCCGATAGGGCGAAGCGCATGTTCTGATTCATACTTATGAAATGTTACTTGAGGTAAGTTGTGAAGGTACTCAAATGATGAAAGCATGCGGGTTCACATGCTGTTGGCGCCGACGGCAGCAGTGCCCGGCAGTGCCAGGCTCGCAATCGACTGCATACAAAAGGCAGTTCGAGTACACAAGTGGTCGGGAGGAGTGCAGCAGCAAAACGCCTGTTCCAGAAATGACACCATTAATTGTACAAAAATACTTGCTACAGTGGTAGAAAATAAAAAGAGTGCGGATTTTGAATGCTGATTGCGCCGACGGCAGCAGCGGCCGGCACTGTCAGGCTCAGGCTCGTCTGCAGAATATAATGCGGTCTGGGGACACAGTTCCGCAACAAGTGCAAGTGTCTGCAGGCGGTGTTGTGGGCAAATGCGGGGGCCACGGTGGGCAGTTGGCGTAGCATGAAAGCACACACATGCTACTACAAAAATTCCGTCCAAGTCGGCCTCAGTTCAAAAGCTCGTGAAGTTAGTTGAGAACCCACCACGCACAAAAAATGCAGCCTTTTAGATTTCTTTCACAAAAAAAACATTTCAACTTCCATCTTAACAGTGGGCTTTAGATCCAAAAGCCAAGGAGTTGCGTCAACCAAGCACGACAAAAATAAATCAAAAATACTACATGTAGTGTCATTTTTTAAAATGTTAGTGCACCCTTTGGATTACCAGGGTGATGTCAACACTTTTGTTTGTGCCACCTAGTGAACTTGTTGGTGTTGAACACCAGCAGTAGGCTGAGAGCATGCACACTGGAGACACTTCTGCTGGCACCAACAGTGGCAGTGACGGTGCCAGCAGGGGCAGTATGAGGCTTGGGCCTACACCGCCTAGTGCCCAACTGATTACCCGGGCCAGTTTCCTTGGTAATAGTTGGCTGTCGCTCAACAATTAGCTACACTTACTCTGCAGCCGCCATTACTTCAGCTATGGTAAGACTATAAAAGCTTATTTCAAACCGTCATTGAGGGGTTCCCATAACATTAGTAAACCGCCTAGTACTCACCCTGGCCACCTACTTTGGTAGGAAATTGGCTCAGAGTTCAGCTACACTCATTCTACACCCGACCATGACTTGTGCACCACCAGCTATAGTTAGCACTAGAGTAGCTTGCTTACTTACAAAGAGTCTCTGAGGGGCTCCGAAAAAAACGTAACCCCGTTCCCAGTGTTTTGGGTCCGATAGAAGTACATTAGCCTTTTTTTTATTACTGAGGCACTAGCTTAGCTTTTGTGGAGCTTCAACAAATGCGCACATGCCCTCACGTCTCTATGACTGACAAAAAAACTTGACGAGCAGTTCAAAACAGGTGCAAGTGGGAGTCTGTTGGCTGCGACACAGCGCGCCTGCCTGCACACTGCCGTGGTATCAGGCGCTGTGGCTAGGGGTGCAGGGCTGTGTATGTTGCTACTTTTCACACACCTAAAAAGCCCCATCACTCACTCCACCGTTGCGCAGACCATGCAAGCGAGAGCACCACATACTTCAGATATGACCCACACTTGCGCCGCATGCGCACAGCATAGTAGCACCTAATTTTGCTTTACCCCGGGTCTACAGCCTTCAAATGTACCTCCCCTTCAACCCTGCTTGTAGCTATGGCGGGCTGCCAGTGGGGCGGACGTTGGTGTAAACTTTGATTACTGTACCACAAATATACTTCGAACTTACATATAACCAACAATATGTAGCATATTATGATACTTCGGAAGTATAATGCACAGAACATGTGGGTGGCATGTGGGGTCGGGAGCAATGCAGCGCAGCGGCACGGCCGCGCTGCCTCCCACCGCACGCAAGCAGCGTGCCCGTGCCAATTGAGGCTTAGCGACAGTGTTGCCTGCTGCGGAAGAGAGCGCCAGACACGACTGACAGCCCAGCTGCTGCCTTGGCTGGAAGGAAAAGCAAAGCTGTAGCCCAAGGCCATACTGTAGGGTGATGCAAAGGGAAACTAAGTGGTTGCTGAGACCACAGCCGGGCTTGGCTGGGGCTAGACTCCATGCCGAAGCCTGTGGGGTGATGCGATTTGTCTACCAGGCAACGCCGGGTAGCACCCTGCACATGCCCGTAAGTGTACTTGAAAAGTGATTGCTGCAGAGCATTACAAAGATGTCTTGTGTTGAAAAGCACTCTTTGCTGCTGTTGCTGTGTGTGGGGACACCGCTTCCACTTGCACAGAGGCAGCAAGGGTGGCCTGGCTGCTGCCAGCTGGTGCAGGTCCGCGGCACTTCCATCAGCGACTGAAAGCAGGGGTGATAGTGGAGATAGAGTGACTGTTGTTTCTGCTGCTGCTGCCGCTGCTGCCGTGACAGACCGCGACAGAAGAGCTTGTTGCTGCTGGGGGCACCAGTTTGGCGTCGAGTCGATTTGTGGTTGACCTGCAGCAGGGCTGCCTGCGGTGCACAGACCTTGCAGCTCACGCCCCAGCCACCTAATCACGCAGCAGGCAAACATAACCATAGTGGCGGAAAGTGTATCTGCCAGTTGTCAGGCTTGCCTGGAAAGACGCCTGGGGCACCAGTTTCTCGACGAAGCGAGCATGTTCCTCGTCCCAGCCTGGGCTGTCGCCGCCGTCATCGCCGCTCCCCCCTGGCTCCTGGCATGCGCACAGCTGGAGCAGCAGTGCCAGCCTTAAAAGCAGCAGCAGTCCACGCAACATGCCTGCTAGCAGCCAGCAGCAGCACACAACGCCCCCCCTCTCCTGTTCGTGCACGTGTTGGTGGTGTTCAAACAGGCAAGACGACTTCAAGAAGACCCCCCCCCCCCCTTGGCGAAACGGAAATTCATTTTGCCAGCATTGCAATGGCTGGACGTCGGGCGCGCACACACACACACACACACAACATCTGGCAAGGCGTAACACCGTCCCCACCACTGCCAGCACCGCCGGCAGCACCACCTCAGCCATCATCCACACCAGCGGTGGCAGGAGCGGCAGGAGAGCTGCGAGCAGGAACTGCAGTAGGAGCGGCACGAGTGCTGCCAGCAGGAGCAGCAGGTGCTGAGGGTGTGGGTGGCGCATGAATGGGTGGGGGCATCTCCCTACTCCCAGAGCAGGACGACAGAGTGTCCAACTGCGTGAAGGCGCTGTCGCTCACGCCCACGGAGCTGGCGGAGGCCTTCGAGGTGTTCCAGAAGCACGATGGCACTCGCAAGGGCGCCATCCCCCTCACCACGTTTTACAAGATGTTGGAGGAGCGCAAGTCCCTGTTCGGGGACAGCATTTTTGAGCTGCTGGGGGTGAGGGACACACGGGAGATCGACTTCGGAGAGTGGTGAGTGACACGACTTCGGACAGTGGGGATTAAAATGAGTCAGTGGCTTTGGTGAGTGGTGAGTAAAGTGACTTTAGAGAGTGGTGTGCTAAGTGACTCTGGAGAGTGGTCAGTGAAGTGATTTTGCGACGTGGTGAGTGGAGTGACGTTGGAGAGTGGTGAGTGCGGTGTGCCCGCACTTTACTGCTGCTGATGGATACTCGTGGATCATGTGAGGGGATGCATACGGGTATCACCGGCCAGGCACTGTCGCGGATAAGGCAAACTGGCAGGCCGGGCCGGGCCAGCTTGAGTGACAAAATGCACTAGCACCTTCCTTGCGCAAGGTGGCCACTACCAGTGAGTAGGGTTGCCGGAATCGTACTGTTTTGCTAACTACTCCATAATCGTAATCGTAGCATTACGTAACGTAACGCAAACACCGTAATGGTATACTAAGCATGTCCCTGCCGGCACCCGTGCTCGAGTCACCACCCGCCATGCCATTGACACCACCCTGGCGGTGCCACCCGCACCTGCTGCACCAGCAGCGGACATTCTGCGTGCTGTGTGCCTGCGTAGCCGCCTCCCACCCTCCCCTAGCCGTCCTAGAGCTGTGAATGTGTGCATGTTGCTGTTCGGTCTCATTACCCTTTCTACGGCCCGCTTCAGAATTACCGTAAATCGTAGCGTAATTACTAGACGGTAGTTCTTGCGATTACGATTCCGGCAACCCTACCAGTGAGCGTTGAAAATGCTCCCAAGCTCAGGTTCACAGTATACTGCGTAGTGCATATGAGAGAGCCGTGGCTGGGGAAAAATGCAGACCAAACTCCTGGTGTGTTTTTTCCACATGGCAGCCAAGTCGCCCGCCCCCTGTGTGTGCCGGTCAACCGGTGTCTGCGAATTTTTTTTAGCTTGACAGGTGCAGGGCAACTTTGCCAGGCTGCTGCAGCACTGTGTGGCTGCGATTTGTAGTCGAGGCATCGTCCTGGGTGACTGATGCTGGGAAAATTGGGGGCGGAGGGGATAATAGATGTGGTAATACCTCTACAAGTGCTAGCAGTATTCAGCATTTACAGTGAATATGAGGTGTATGTACAGGGTGCACTTCTATGCTTCAAAAGGATAGACGGCTATGCTTTATGCTTGCGACCGCTGTTCACAAGATGTGTGTCGTACACGTGCATCCAAAAAAAGAATGTACACACATTCTGAGAAAAGCACAGTCGAACACGTGAAGATTCTTTTTAGAATGCGCAATTGGGGGTGTTATTTTCCAAACTTCCGAGGCCACCATATCTGGTGCGTGCAACGTTACTGAGCCGAAAGCGACACACATCGTACCTTCAACCTGTCATATAGCGCATGCATGCTGTGTGTGTATCACACTTCGACTTGGTACGGACATGGTGGCTTTGCAACACTGCACAAACAAGCGACCAGAGCGTGTGGTCAGCACTCTTCGCTACCGCTGTCAAAACGGGCACCGGGAGGAAGTCAAGCCTCGAGCCGCTGCATATTTGTATGGTCTTCATACCGTAGTATACCGGTATATGCTTTGATTCACTACCAGTATCAATTTGCTGTTAGTACATCTGCTAGCAGTGCACACAACACTACGACATGTATGTAGCGTCGAAGCGGGCACCGGGAGGAAATTGAACATGTGCATACATGTCTATGAATACCGTTGTATACACTTCACTGTCAGTACCATGGTGTCATTACACTTCTGTAGTACGTTACTGGTGCTTTTTGAAGTTGTAGGTTACCAATCACAACAACAAGGGCCATGCGCGCAGTGGTACAAACTACTTTAAAGTAGCAAGCACTGAAGTAGCGGTAGACGTGACGGAGATAAGTCAAACTGGCATGGACGGCAGAGCTCCCTGGCCACAAATGGGTAGCGTGCGTGCAGCAGCGACCTCGGAGGCTACCTTTCATACTGTTTGTGAACCATATGTAGACAGCATATTGAAAACTTACAAATACGGTACATGTTGCAACACAAGGAGGTCCCGTCCTATGGTAGGCTCGGCATCAGCGTGCGGTGTACATATACTTCACGTAAGTATTTACGCACCGTCATATTTTACTCGAAGTATGTTTTGACCAGTTGCATTCGGTATAACGCCCCACGAGGTGTGGCCTGGCGTCATGCACCAGCCGCGGTGGTATGTGCGCTCAGCTTCGTTTCAGGTTTCTTTCACATGCATATACATGTATATATATGCACATGATGTGCCTGCTACAACAGCAGTGTTATTGCAGTACTACTGTATGTGAACACATGTACTTCAAAAAGTATGCGGAATAGGTGTACGTGGTTGTGTTACCCACTAGCGCTCACCACCCGCCCTGCGCCAACCGCCCTGCGCCAACCACCGCGTGCGCCGCAGGCTGCAGGCCGTGACTACATACTGCCTGTTTGACGAAACGGACATCCTCAAATACTGCTTCTACATTCTGGACAGGGAAAAGGTGAGCACTTCAAGCCGCCCTGCTCCCACATGCCCTGAAATTAAAATTATTTTTTTTCAATAATTTTTTTCTTCACGCAGTACATCATAAGGCCGCCCCTCTCTCCGTGCTTGAGGCGGGTATTCCTCAGGTAGTACTCCTACACACAGTTCGAACAGGATGGACAGGGTCCGGCAGGCTTGGATCATCCCCTCGCACAGTTTTTATTATTACCTTTTTGGTAAAGTGCTGCGAAAATCAGGGTTATGTGTGCGCCGGTACAACCTACACAGGGGCTGGCCGGGCGGCTAAAGCTGAAGTTGTATTGGCAGCTGTATGTGAGGACACAAACCCCAGCGGCGGCAGCGCCACCAGCAGCAGCCCTGGGTGCGGCGCCGTCACACAGCCTGGGTGGGGGCACTTGAAGTTGTTTTTGGCATTTTTAAAAGGTTCTGCGCACAGGCAGCAGGAATATGCTCAGCAGCAGCAGCAGTGCCGCCCAGCGAGTGGCGGCAGCGCTGGCACACAGCCTCCAGGGCGGGCAGCAAGAGTGCGCTCTCCCACATGCACATCAAACAGGCAAAAATGCGCGCCCTGTCAGTTGTTAGTTTGAAGTTGTCATAAGAATCTGCGTCACATGTTGGCAATATGATGTTGCCCTTGTAACGAGGTCTTTACTGAATCTGCCAGTGTGAAAGCCTCACAGCCAAGCACGCCGCTGCCGCCGCCGCTGCCACTGCCGCCGCTGCCACCACCACCGCCGCCGCCGCTGCCGCTGCTGCTGCCCCTGCCGCTGCTACCCCGCCGCCGCCGCCGCCGCTGCCGCCGCCGCCGCAACGCTGCCTTGGCAGAACGGATACATAGTGATGGAGGAATTGAAGTTGCTGGCAGACATGCTGTACGACGTCGACCCCAAGAAGGGGCCCTCCGGAAACACGCGCATTGCGCTGAGCAAGGTGCCCCTGCAGGCGGATGGGAAAATCGAGTTCTGGGAGCTGGAGCTCTTCAATGAGGCGTTCCCGAGTCTGCTGTACCCCGCGTTCCGCATGCAGGTCAAGGTGAGTGCGCATGGGTCGTTGGCGGTAGCAATGTACTTGGAGTATGTGGTTGCATGTGGAAAACTTCAACTTTCAACTCTTGAAGTACTGAAGAACGCTCTGGCTGGGCGCTGTCCCTCTTCAAGGAGGCGTTCTCCAGCCTGCTGTACCCCGCATTCCGCATGCAGGTCAAGGCGGGTGCGCGTGTGCTGTTGCTGGTACTAAACTTTGTACCACCAGCTGTATTTGTATGTGGACAACAGCAACTCCAACTTCAGAGTAGGAGTTGAAATATGCCGCTTTCTGGGAGCTACCAGCTGAGGCATCTAGTCTCCTGTGGCTTGTGATCCGCGTGCAGGCACGCCAAGGCGGGGGCAATAGTTTGTGTCACCATTACAATGGGCGACGGGAAATTGTTCAGCTTCTGTTTGCAGTGTAACCATTACAATGGGCGACGGGAAATTGTTCAGCTTCTGTTTGCAGTGTAGCATCTCAGAGCTAATTGTTAATGATTGGCCAACCGCCCGACGTGCAAGCATGTACCGGCACTTCAGATATGTATTTGAATTTACCGGTACTTGTAAAAAACAGTAATAATACTTCAGTAAGTATGTACACATGTACACCCCTTCGCAGTATGTACTTTGAAGTATAGTTGGTGGCTTGGAGATTGCTTGTCCCCACCACAGCTGTTCTCCACGTGCTCACTGCCTGTGCGTCGCCGCCAACCGGTGCCGCCATGCCGTCAGCTTGTGCTGATACACCAGGCGGACCCACCGCGCCTTGCATTACTTAAAGAATAATCGCTGTTTTGTTTCCCCCTGCAGATGTCTCAGCTGGTGTGGGGCGAGCAGTGGTGGGACCACCGCAAACGCCAGATGAATGACGACCGGGAGAAGCGGTGAGCGCGTGTGCATGTGATCATGATCATGTTCGTGTGTTCATGATCACAAGCGAGCAAGTTTTCATGGCCACTTTTTTCACTGTAGTGACAACCAAGAGGGGCGGTGGGCGCACGCGCATGTGTTCATGATCACAAACATGGGTGGCGTGCGCGGGTGCACATGTGTTCATGATCATGAACTTGGCGATGCCCTACAGCCTGAAGACGATCACTACCAGTGCTGCTACTACCTAGGTGTACAGTGCGCAGGTACTTCAGAAGTACTTGTAGAAAAAAACATCAGTGCACTGCATGGCAGAGAATTTGTTCTGTGGCGTGCATGTGAACGCAGGGGCGAGCAGAGGCACCGGTTTGCCAATCCGTATTTTTGTACAATTTCACCGAAATGGAAATGAAGTGGCGCAGCAGGCGCGGCACGCGGCTGCCTGTGGCACTGTAGCCCATAATAATCAAGCCTGTTTACTTATGAAAAGATGTAACAAACTGTAGGGTACTGACTATGGTTTCAATGTGCGCGTGCGCTGCAGGTAGGAGCTGAGGCGGGCGCACTTGGCGTGGCTACAGAACGCAAGCGCCGCAGCCTCACACATACCATACACAGACTTACAGATACAAGTATACCGTAATTCAAGTAGTAAATGCCTTGCATATGGCGGTCATGTGCAGTTTGTGCTGCAGAAACGAGACTGGAACGCCCACAGCCGTGTACATGCCTTAAATACGCGCAATGCAGCAAGGAACTGGAGCGGGCGGCGCTGGCGGCGAAGCGCAAGCGCCGCGACCTCAGTATGCTGCTTCTATGCACATGGTTAGGTACATTGCCTTGCATGTGGCGCCCGTGTGCACACTGCGCTGCAGAAACGAGGCTGGACCACGCAGACTCGTGTAATACTACTAGTGTGTGGCTTAAATGCGGTTTTCATGTGCACAATGCAGAAAGGAACTGCAGCGCGCGGTGCTTCCGACGGAGCGCAAGCGCCGCGACCTCGCGTACAACGCACACACACACTCTATGATTATGGCTTCAACATGGTTCTCATGTGCACACTGCAGAAAGGAGCTGGAGCGCGCGGCGCAGGCGGCGAAGCGCAAGCGCCGCGACCTCATGTAAACTATATACACTACTTTATGTATTTCGAGTACATGTATGTGCCTTGCATGTGGTGGTCACGTGCACACTGTGCTGCAGAAACGAGACTGGAGCGCACACTCTTACGTATAGACATGCCTTAAATATGGTTTTCATGTGCACACTGCAGAAAGGAGCTGGAGCGCGCGGCGCTGGCGGCGGAGCGCAAGCGTCGCGACCTCACGTACAACCGCAGGGCGCGGCGGAAGCTGGGGCTGCTGCGCTACTACTGCTGCCCATGGGTCGTCGATGAGTATGAGACACTGCACCCGCGGGAGCCTCCTGTGAGTGCGCTACCACAATGTAAAGTATTATCAGTGATGGGTGACAGCGTATAATTTTTGCATTATATGCCGTATAACGTAGGTAAATACGCCGTATACCGTGTGCAGACGAACGTATTTATACGGCAAATACGCCGTATATCGCGTTTTGGGGCGTAGAAATATGTAGAAAGACGCCATATTTTGTATAACGTATAAAACACGTTATACGCCGTGACCCATCACTAAGTGTTATACCTAATACTACAGTAGTATGTATAATACATATTGTACATAATATGTATTATACTTCAGAAGTACATACTTTTGAGTTACCATGCACTTCTTAGACTGCATTATTATTGCTGGCTGCTGCTGCCCGTAGGTTGTCCATGAGTATGAGAGCCGCATTCGCGGGAGCCCCCCGTGGGGTGCACCCAAATGGCTACAGTACACTACTATGCTAAGAAGTACCGGTGCCGCTAATATATATATATATATATACACCATGTACTTCTGGAAGTGTATACATTATTATCGGTGGTTACTGCTTCTTCGCGGGTCGTTGATGAGTGTGAGTCACTTGTGGAAGTGTATTATTAGCGGCGGCTAGTGTGCGGTGGATACCGCTCCCCGTGGGTCGTTGATGAGTACTGGATGAGACGCTGCATCCGCGGGAGCCTCCAGTGACTGCGCGCCCGCATGGCTATCATCTGCTACTATACTTTAGTATATACTTCAGAAGTACATTTACCGTTGTTATTGATACTAGACTGGATGTGTATGGGTGTGTGTATGAAATTGTGCAATCTTTTTCATTTTTATTGGCCCTTTAAAAGAAAATGAATGTTATCGAAACAAAGAACACCTGTGGCTGGGTTGTACGAATATGCGAAATGTTAAGAATATATACCTATATGGTATAGTGACATACTAGCGTAGCAGTACATACTCCTTCAAAATACAAAGTACTTCTAGAAGTATGACTCCAAAGTACTTTTAGAGTATTTGTTACATGCCATATACTTCGGAAGTATGTACAAGTATTGTTAATCACAGTAAGAATCAAGTGTATCATATATTATATAGTTCGGGGCGCCGGCTGCCGCTGCATGGCCACGGGGCCTGTGTGTGCCCCCCACTGCTTGTGCCGGCAGCTACTGATTGAATGCCGACACGCAGCTGAACACGCATGCAGAAACAGACGGCCAACAGAAACAGCCTACAATTCAACTGCAATTTTGTACCCGGTGCGCACATGCCCTCATGTCTCTACTAATACACAATTTTCAAACGTAGACACTCCCACATCGCCGCAGTTCCTCGCTGACCCAGCCTGTGCGCGCGTGCAGGAGCGCGCTCTGCTCCACAGCAAGTGGCGCTGCTGCCTGCATGCTGTGCAGAAGGGGAGATGAGCCGTAAGGCTGAGCAGTTGTTGCGAGCGTCACCAACACGCGGGCAGCCACCACTTCCTTGCTGGTGGAGCAGGGAGGGGCTGTAGCGACCTGCGTGAGGCAGGCTGGGCTAGCAATCCACCCACCTCCCGCTAGCCCCTGGTGACGGGTGTGGTCTGGCATTTTTTTTTTTCAATTTGCTATTGGGGAGTTGCCAGGGTACAGGCCCCCGGGTCTGGTGCTCTGTGCCCTAGCTTACAACCCCTCCACACAGTTTGCACAATGGCAACACACCAGGGGAACTTTACAACTGTACGGGGTGCTGCTGACTGCTTGTGCCTGTGGGAGTAACAACTGCTCTGCCTGACAGGGCTAGATCCCTTTTCTCTGGTGTCTTTTTGTGCCTTCTACACTACTAGTACTTCAGAAGTATATATAAACTGCTGAAGTACTTCTAAGTATACTTAACCTATGTCAAGTATACACACACATGAAGACTTTGCTCTGGTGTCTTTTTGTGCCTTCCATACTACTTCGAAGTATATAGAAACTGCTGAAGTACTTCTAAGGATACTTAACCTATGTCAAGTATATACACACATGAAGAGGTAACCCCTGGTGTTGCAACCAGATGCCTCTCGCCCACTGAGCCGGGGAGGTCTCATTCGACGGGCAGGGGGGTCTTATGCTCCAATTCGTATGGTACTGACTGCCAACCTGCTGCGTTGCTACTTTTTTTCTGGTCCGCTTGTGTGCCATGCACAGCCACTGTCGCCGGAGGAAGCGGCGCTTCTGGCAAAGCAGCAGGCATCGGAGGAGGAGCTAGCGCAGGCCAAGGCAAAGCTCAAGAGGGTCATGGACATGCAGGTACGGCGTCAAAAGAGTTTAAGTTGGTGTTAAACTTGAAGTATTCATCGAAGTTGAAGTATGTGTTGAAGTTGCAATATGTGGTGAAGTGCGCATATGCATCAGGGGAGGAGCTGGCGCAGGCCAAGGCGAAGCTCAAGAGGGTCGTGGACATGCAGGCGCAGCACTGTAGAAGTTGAAGTATGCGTTCAGGTTGTAGTTTGTGTTGAAGTTGGATTATGTGTTGAAGTGTTGTAGATGGGCATCAGCGCAACCAAGGCAAAGCTCAAGAGGGTAATTGGCATGCACGTATGACACCATGGCGTTACAAGTCTTTTCTAGAGTGAGGTTCGCATTCCTTAAACTTCAGGGACATGAAACCACGTAGGCGTGCACTCGTGAGGTGGTGCACAGTGGCATACGCTTGAAGTAGTTGGAGAAGCTCAAGAGCAGGCACAGTGCCATGCATGTAGCAGCTGAACTGTTTGCTGAAGCGCAGAGGTGTGTAGGGTTGCAAAAAGTGGTGTACGTCAAAGTGTCTGTACTTTTATTAGACTGCGATTGGGGCGCGGAAAGCCCTGTGCACATGGGGTGCGGTTGATGAAGTCGGACAGCACTCATACCGTAGCGGTCTACAAGGTGCTACCAGTGCCTTATGGCACCAGAGCGCCCATCCCCCCGCCAACACCGGACCCAAATTTAAGTCTCGCAGCAGCACACACCAATGTCTGTACGCCATACTTCAAGTACATGGGCTTCAAATGTAGCCTTGCAATAGAAATACCGTGGTAAATGATACTGTTGTTTGCTCGTGGCGTCTACAGATCGCGATTTGCATGGTTTACACAAGGTGTTTGGAATGACTGGCGAAACTTTGTTGGAGTAGGGATACGTGGCCAAATACGGAGCAACTACTTCCGAAGTATATGCCTTGTTGTTATGGTAACTGTTTTGGCGCCTCCAGAAATTCGTCACCCCACACATAGCTTTGCCTTGCGAGTTGTAGTAAACACCACGCTGCATCACTTACAACGATTCCGTCAATGGCTGCCGAAGTAAACTGTGGCGTCATTTCTTTGGTCCAACACAAGTAACCCACTCGGGCAACTCCTCAGAGACAAGGCAGGACTGTAGTGCACTCTTCACAACTCATTCACCTCTTAGCACCCTCCCAGCAAACCCTTTTTGCCACAGGGAGTACATGCTCAAAGTGCATACACCCCCCAGTATGTTAGCACCATAGACTTCAAGTACCGGTAGTTCTGTAGTGCGGATGAAGCACTTCTCTTTCAAAAGTACCAGGCGTACGTGCTGAGCACCAGTACTAGGTATGCACATTATGCCATACTACAAACTTCAAGAAGTAACACATGTTGCGGTACACTGTACTTCAGAAGCATAGTCTCCAAGTACCGCGTAGGTACCACGTACACAGTGTATCTAAACTTACACAAACATTCAGCACAATGCCAACCTGCCCCCCCCCCCCCGCCCCCCCCA
>JAULBY010039721.1:0-13718 GCA_032358315.1 Ophiocytium majus
CCATCACACTGCTGCTGGCGATATTTGCGATCCCGCACCGCACTGCGACTCCAACCCCTAACCCCCCCCTCAGGTGCCCGTGGCGCAGGCGGCCATGGGCGTACGCCTCAAGCCGCAGCTGTGGGCGGCGGTGGCGGCGGCGTTCAGCGGCGTGGCGCTGCTGACCCTGGACGGCGCCAACGGCGCGGCGGACGCGGCGCGCCTGCACGACCTGCTGCTGGGCGACGCCTTTTGCGTGGCGGCGGCGGGGTTTTACGCGGCGTACGACGTGCGCGTGAATGCGTGGAGCCGGCGCGCGCCCACCCTGCCGCTGACGCTGTGGAAGACGGGGTTCCAGACGCTGTACGCGCTGGTGGCGGCGGGGGCGCTCGTGGCGGTGGGGGGGGCGCAGGGCGTGGCCATCATGGACTGGTTCTCGCAGGTGATTCTTCAGTCTATATACTTCAAGTATGTAGTCCAAGTCCGAAGTACATTTGAAGTACTTCCATGTACTTCAAGAGGTAGCTTCTAGTACATACTTCTTGAGGTGTAGTACACTATTTGAGTATACTTGGTGGTAATGCTATCACCACTACTTGTACTGCTACTAGAAGTACATTTCAGGTGTACTTCATGTAACTACTGCTGCAGTATCACTTCTTTAAATGCAGTGTGATATCAATATCATCAGTATAGCGGGGATGCTGTTGCAGATGTTGCAAATGGTATGCTGTTCATGGGGGGTGTCTGGGATGAGCGGTCAGGTGGTCTGCTGTCACACTTCAAGTTGCACTTGAGGTTCACACATCCAGTGCTACAACCGACAAGCATCCGTTCACCCCTTTCAAGAACGGACGCAGTGCTAAAACGACTGGCTGAGGGCACACGCCCGCGCGCCCCTTGCTGTGGGACTGTGCAGCAGCCACTATGTCGGTTTAAGCGCCTCCACTGCGCAAGGGCTGATGTGTCTGCGGCTCGCGCACTGTGTCAGCTTCGCGCTGTCGGTCGCCACGCTGACGGTGTGCTGTGTTGGTACGTGCTTCAAGGTTGAGGGGCGCTGGTCGCCGGCGCGGGTGGGTTGTTGTGGCATTATCAAAAGTTCGACCGTGCTGCAAATTACTGAGGTATACGATATACATGGTACTACCCGAAACTGGCAGCTCTACCCGTACGCTGCCGGCGGCTCAGGCCTGCCCACTGGCAGCACTTGTTGCTCTTGGTTGCTCAGAGAACTCTGTGTGTTGGTGTGCATACGCTGCCGCGTGTTTGCCATTGCCACGAGCGTGCTGGCATGCATGGCATGGGCTCTTGCACGCCCACGAGTGCAAATAAATAAAACTACTTGAAAACCTACTACTTGTACATACTTCTAGTAAGAGTGGTTTACCAGGTGTATCAAAGTTTTTTCATGGCCGCTTTACGTGCTCGCCCATACGTTGTGCGGTGGTGGTTTCGTGCTGGTATCTTGGCAAGCACTGAGGCTGCGTACTTGCAGGGCTAGTGAGTGCCATGCGGCTCCCAATACAGCTGACCGCTCATCAAACACACTAAGTGTTTCGCATGCGTACTGCCATGCCACAGTGGTATCCCAACAGTATTTGGTACCCATGGATGACTGCACTGTCAGGAATGCATGCACACCAGATCAGGGCTCCTGTGGTAGGGTTACCAAATGCTGTGCTTCAGAGGTGTGGCCAACCACTTGAGCCAGCTCATGCGCAGGCCCCATGGCTAGTGATGGGTCACAGCGTATAATTTTTGCATTATACGCCGTATAACGTATGTAAATACGCCGTATAATGTATGCACATGAACGTATTTATACGGCAAATACGCCGTATATCGCGCTTTTGGGCGTAGAAATACGTAGCAATACGCCGCATTTTGTATAACGTACAAAATACGTTATACGCCATGACCCATCACTACCCATGTCTGAACAGCGCGAGTAGATACAAAGCCTGTCTTAGGCCCGCAGACGCCGTTGCTCAGCGCCGCCGCCACATCCACGCTGGGAATAACTGTCACTAACTGCCAGGCTGACGCGCCCCGTGAGCACAGTAGTATAGCACTTTGTAGTAGTATGTTCTCTCAGAGGGCACCTCAGGACACAGCTGGGTGTGCGCCGGCAAGCCACGCACTGGCAGTGACGGCCGGCGCTCTGGTGCATGTCCGCCCACCAGTGTGTGCGCATGTGTGCGTCCACACGGCAGTGCGACCATATTGGCGCGCTGCCCCCCGCAATGCCGCCCAAGTGGCTGACCGGGCGCCGGCGCCAGCGGCACGCACCGCACACACAGACTGCCATTGCTCCGAGCTCTGGCTGACGCTCTGCTACAGCAGCAAAGCTCTGACTGACGCTGTGCTGGACAAGCACGAGGGGGCGATTGGGCACCCGCCCTCCCGCGCCGCCCGCAGCGTCGTTGATGCGCCAGCAGTCACGCCATCGCCGCAGGCGCGGCACCCACCGACTGCGAACGCAATGGCAGTCGCACTCCTGCAGCTGTGCTAAACGCTTTGCTTTGCTGCCCTGTGCCGCCCTGTGCCGCCACCGCGCCCCCGCTCCGTGCGCGCTGCGTGGCTCAGGTCACCCCGGATGAGGCTAGGCTGGTCGCAGGCGCGGCCATTTTCAGCGGCGCGTTCGCCAACGGGGTGGCGACGCTGCTGCAGGTGGACGCGCAGCGCGAGGTCGGCCCCAGCCGCTCCCAGCTCGTGTACAGGTACGAGCTGGTTTTGGTCTGCTGCTGATGCTGCTGCTGCTGGTGCTGATACTGCTGCTACTGCTGCTGCTGCTGCTGCTGATACTGCTGCTACTGCTGCTGCTGCTGGATGATGATGATGATGATGCCATGACTGTGCGAGTCGCACAGATTGCATTCCAACACGGGTGCTGGCGACTGGTGCCGCGCATGCGTGACGCACTGCGACTGTGCACACTGAAGAGCTGGTGACTGACGCTGGACGCCTGTGCACCGCCGCCGCCGCCACCGCCCCCACTGCCGCCACTGCCATCTCCGCCACCGCCGCCACCACCACCCCTGCCGCCGCCACCACCGCCGCTGCTGCTGCTGCCGCTGTTTGCACCCCCGCCCCCTGCCCCGCGCAGCACCAACCCGCTGTGGAACAGCATGATAGCCACCATGGCGCTGGGCGAGAGCATCAACCCGGTTGGGCTCGCGGGCGCGGCGCTCTTCCTGGGCGCCCTCGGCATTGCCGCGGTCACGCCGCCGGAGGCCGAGGCGGCGGTCACGGGCGTAACTGCCGGCGATGTAACTGTCAGTGAGGAGGATGATGTGGAGTACTATGACTACGTGCCGTCGGATGACGAGCTGGAGGACGAAACGGAGGAGGCGCTCGTTGGCGCGAAGCAGCGGTGGTAGGCGCGCTGCCGCCACCTTTTTGCACAGTTTTGGCGAGGGGTTTTAGCAACGCGTGACAGGGGGGGGGGGGGGGGGGGGGCGCAGAGTGTGCGGCAGGCCCCTTTGTGGCAGTGCGTGTGCTCAGCAGCTGGTTGGAGCGGCAACTGGGCGGCTGCTGAGCAGGACGATGCACGCCTTTCTTGTCTTCTTGCCACCTCAAACCGTGCGCGGCCAGAGACTGCTGTTGGGGAAGCCACTGCTGTTGGAACTGGCCACGTCAGCGGCGCTTGCGTGCTTTAGTTTTTTTATGCAGTCGTATCGTGCGTGAGCAGAGTTTCACACGCAGTGTCCATGCGGCTGCTGGCGCGCGGGGAGGGAATAGGTGTGCATACTGATCATCCTGAGGCTTACCTGGCTACCAAAGCCGGAATTTGTCTACAACTTACCGCGCGGTTTGGGGTTTGAATCGTTGCGCCACATGGTGTAGAGCTTCTGTCCGTTACATGCTGGCATCGACAGATGAACAGCTCTTCCATAATACATGATATATAGCGGCACTCTCACGTGGTCCTATGTCACCGTGCCTATACATGCGCTGTCTCCATGAAGGATTGTCGTGGTTCCTTGAGGCCCTTCTTACACCAGTGGATGGCGGTCGTCATGGCCAACGTCTTCCCGGGGATCCTGGTCGTGCCCGCGCGCTGTGTTGGTGGCAGCTGCAGCGCGCGCCCTGCCCCCGCTCCGACGCCCTCGACACAGCATGAGCCAGCGAAAGCTTTGCCGCAATGCCTCCTCCCGTTTGCTGCAAGTGTTGCCCACTGCCAAATGCCTATGGACGCGTGCAACTTGCTGCACCGCGCACCGACTATGTGCACAGCACTAACAGGCAATACAAGAAACGAGACAGTTGCCATACTAGCACCTGACTGCATGAGCAGCAATGCACATGTGGCCATGAGTGCTGAGAAGCTAGGCACCACAGCACGCGTGTCCCCATTGGTGTGACTATCCATGCACGCTTACGCCAGCAAGTGGCAGCACAGACACAGGCACACGCCGTGAGAGTCCCCACCCTTGTGCGCATCATCACTGCTGCCTACGCACATAATGCCACCTCCACTTGGTATATGTACTCACACTGCCGCCTACTCAAACGAAAGTACCTCCAACATGCTATAGGGCAGGTTATGGTGCTGTAGCATGTTGTGGGCACAAGCCAGCTGGCACAGCGGCGACGTCGGCACGTGCCCCCAGGCTGCAGGCGTGTAGGGTTTGCTATCGCAAGCCTTTCTGAGTGCCCACACCATTTCCCCACCCCGCACCACCTCCACAATCATTCAACCTTGGGGTAATAAAAACGGTGTACTTACTAAGTAAGGGCTGGAGCTTTTATCCAAGCAGGCAGGGGAGGGGGCAGGGGGTGCGGCAGAGGTGCTAGCACAAGCACCTGGCCCCTTGGCCTGCCGCACTGCTGCCCGCTGGAGGGTATCACAACACGACGCTGCCTGCCGCAGTACACTAGGCGGCGATGCACATCGGAATCAGAACTCCCCCGTGTGAAACGCACTCCGCCTGATAATAAAAATAGAATGCGCTGCCCGCTCACAGCCAGGATGTCCGCCTGCGAAGTTCCATCATTGCCGCGCAGTAACCGCTCCGATGTGCCGTGAGGGAAAATGTCGAAAAAGGTATGTCGCTGGCGGGCCACGAGCACCCAGGTGGTGGCCAGTCGCCTGCGGCAGTGATTTCGGCCTGCACAGCATGGTGGTGGGCATGCGGCGTGACAGCGGAGGCAGCAGCACATGCCGCTGAGTCGGGCAGCGCACAACTTGATCATTTGTGGCCTGGCAGGAGCAGGGACAGGATGAGATAAGGCCGGCAATGCCGAAGGGGCACATGCCACAGCGCCCATGCTGGATACAGAGGCAGCGGGGCAGTTGGCCGCTGCCACTGAGCGCAATAAAGCGCTCATGTACTGTACTACTGTGGTGTGTTTGTTATCACGACTGCCTAATAAACTAGAGTTAGGGTTGGCCATCAGCAAAGGGGGCGGACGAACTACTTGGGGCTGCCTAGCTATAAAAGGGGGCAAGTGAGGAGGGTAGGGGCGGGGCAGCATGAGCCTAACATAGTTTAGTCTCATTGCCTTGGTTATGACGCTAATGCCGAAGTAGGAATTGGTGGCATATAGGTTGTCCATGACTGCAAACTTCTGCGGTACATGTGCAAGCGCACATGCACGCATCCAGTTGCAGCCTCACCAGTGGTACTGGAACTTCAAACACAGCCATGTAGTGCCACACACTACCGGCGCACAAACGTTATGCCACAAATGGCAAGGCAAATGCTCCTTAGTGCTGTACCCATTACCTATGCACAAAGTCCAGTGAACATTGCAGTGCAAATATGCTGGCCAACATTCAATGGCATGCTCCATGAACAAACCGATGTTACTGTGCAGCAGTCGAAAGAAAAAAAAAATACTTCGGAAGTAGAAAAGAAGCCCTGTGTGCCGTACCAGCATCGGGGTTGCTTGGTACCTACTCGAATCACCGGTAGTTGGCTATCAGCGTCTTCCCCAACGGCCCCGCAAGTGCCATGTGGGTGTGTAAACGGTAACGTGGTGAGCTAGAAAGGTTCATACTAATGCATACATGTGCACATGCAACAATAATGAATCTCACGCAGTGAAGAATGAATGTTCGACAGAGCCACTGCCGTCTCCATTGCTCAAACTCCACACTGCTACTGACAGCGCAACGCGCTGTCCTCGTGCCGCTGCTGCAATCACTTCTGCTGCGCTGTGCTGCGATGCTAGCAACTGCTACTGCTGTCGCTGCTGCTACTGCGGCTGGCGTAACTCACCTGCCACGCCAGCTGCTGCAGCTGCCGGCATCTTTATCGCTCCTCAGCACTGCACCCCTTTTCCCTCCTCATGCTGCCGGGATTGCTGCTCCTGCTCCTGTCGCTGTTGCTCCTGCTCCCCCTGCTGCCACTGCCGCTCCTGCCGCTGCTGCTCCTGCTGCTCCTCTGCCCTGCGTGCCCATGCCAGGTCGCTGGCATGGCAGTCGCTGCCGTTGTCACGCGCCCACTGAAACACCTCCAGGTGCAGTCTGGTTGCGGCCATGACAGACGCCGCTGGCGACCAGGGGCAGCCCTGTGCCCGAGCCCACTTCAGCACCTCCAGGTGGCCTCCACATGCTGCACCGTCGCACACAGATTCATTCCATTCGCATCCATGCGCGCGTGCCCACCGCAGCACCCCCAGGTGCCCACCCTCCGCTGCTGCCCAGCACGTGTCAGTGCCCCAGGGACACCCGTTTTCACGGCACCACTGCAGCACACCTAGGTGGCCGCCGCGTGCCGCTGCGCCGCATGTCCCCTGACTCCACTCGCAGCCATTGGCGCGCAGGAACTGCAGCACGTGCAAGTGCCCACCGGCTGCTGCAGTCGAGCAGGTCTGCGCGTCCCAGGCACAGCCCACAGACCTCGCCCACTCAAGCACAGCCAGGTGCCCGCCTTCGGCGGCAGCTGTGCACACCGTGGTGCCCAGAGCGAGCCAGCCTGCATCGTGCAGCCAGTGCAACACGCCCAGATGGCCGTTGCGTGCTGCCGCCAGTGCAGCTCTCTCAGCCAGCCACATGTTGCGCACCACCGCCGGCTCCCTCTCCCGAGCAGCCCACTCCAGCACATGGACCAGCCCCTTCCGCGCTGCTGTGATGAAGGCAGTTTCGCACATGCGCCCCACAGCTTCCGGGTGCTCGGACGCCCAGCGCAGCACCGCCACGTGCCCACCACTGGCTGCTGCCAACTCCACACAGTGGTGCGCCAAAGAGGTGAAGTGCATGGCCAGATGCTGTGAAGAGACTGTGCTGCCGCTGGCGGGGAGCAGTGGCGGCGGCTCTGGGTGCCCGGCACAGGCCAGGCAGTGAGTGGTGCCGCCGTAAGCCCCGCAGTGGCGCAGCGGGCAGCCGGCGGACCGTAGCCACTGCAGCACGTCCAGGTGGCCACCCATGGCCGCCGCCACATAAGCATCTCCATTCCATGACATATGGTCATGGCTCTGGAATACGCGTTGAAGGGCGGCCAGGCGGCCCTTGGCCGCAGCGTGGTTGGTGTGCGCCCGCGTCCACCTCACGCGGTGCTGCTGAGCGAACTCCAGCAGCTCGTCTGTCCAGACGCAGCTGTACACGCTGGTGTGAGGGGGGTGCTGGCTCAGGTAGACGTTGTGCCAGCGCTTGCAGGTGCCCCCCACGAGCAGGAAGTGTCCTGGGCCCAGGAAGTGGAAGCAGGTGGCGAGCGTCTCTTCGTCCAGCAGCAGCATCGCCGGTTGAGAGGGGGTATCCTGTTGCTGCTGCAGCTGCTGGCCCTCCTGGTTATCGCCTGGCATCTGCTGCCCCGCCTGCTGCTGGTAAGGACAAGGCCGCTGTGGTGGAAGGGCCCCCTCCCCTCCCCCCTCCCGCTCCTGCTCCTGGGTGCTGGTGCAGTCCCTGTATCTCAGGAAAGGTCCAGAAAGGTTCGCTGCTGGTGTCCCTGCTGCCGCTTGTGTCCCCACACCTGTGTCTGCTGGGGCGCCGCCGATGCTTGTGGTGGTACTTGCAGGTGCAGACCTCCCCACCCTCCGGTGGAGGCCGCCGTGTGCTGCTGCCCTTGGCCTCGCGATCGGCGCCAAAACATTCAGATGTGACAGTTGAAGTTGACAGTTGAAGTTTGTGTATTAGTCATGGAGACATGGGGGCATGTGGGCACCGGTTAAAGTTGCGAGGACAAGCAATCATCCCAGTGGAGCACCAGCCGACCACCTGCTATCCCCGAGGCACTGCAGCAGCAGGCGCTTGCTCCTGAATCTTGTGCGACACCGCCAGCCGTCACCCCTGGCACTGTCAGTCGCAGGCAGCCCGCATAGCTGCTCAAGCACCGTTCCTGAACCGTGCTTCAAAAAAGCACAACGGCAACACCTTGGGGTGTGATGGAGTCAGGCCCGTGCAGGCTGGCCAAGAGGGCCATGGACTGCTCCCAGCTGCTGGGTAGCAACCCCAGCCACTCTCACACCCTGGTCGTCAAAAGCTCGGTGAGCCCAGGAGCCGCAGCACGGCTGCACGACCCAGGTTGCGGCTGCTGCTTGCTGTGCAGCCTGTGGAGTTCTCAGAACACAAAACGAAAGGCTTCATCCCAAGTCAAGCAGACGCCCTAGCAGCCGCTAGGATGGCGTGCTGTTTCCGTGCAGGTGGCGCTCGACGGCTGGATCAGCTGCTGTTGGGTGGACCTGCAACACAGCGTCCTGGCAGCATGTTCCCTTGCCTCCCCGGATCTGTTGCGCACGTGGCATGCACCAGCATCGTCGCTGGCTGTCAACGGCGGTTTTGCGGGTTTCTTCTGATGCTTGAGCAGTTGAGGTGTGTTGTGTGGTAACTCATGGCAGGAGCAGGGCAGCAGGGGGAGTGGGCCAGGCATGATGCTGCCAACAGGGTCAGGGCACCAGCAGCAGCAGCACCGGCAGCAGCCATGCAGGCTAAACAAGCCTTGCATGCACGTGCAGCAACGTCACCTGCTGCTGTCACGTGCCGTGCTGTACTGTACAACACTTGCCAACTCTGTACATTTACTCCACCAGCAGCAGCGGCAGCAATTGCAGCAGCTGGCTACAACGCCTGCCACGCCTATGGCAGCTGGCCTATTTCCCTGCTGCAGTTAACTCTGGCGGCCGCGCTTGCGCAGCAAGCTCACCCCCTGCTGCTGCCGCTGCTCCTCCGGCTGCTGCTGCTGCTGCTACTGCCGCTGTTGCTGCCGCTCCTGCTGCCGCCGCTCCTGCTGCCACCGCGCCCTGCTGCCGCCGCTGCTGCTGCCACCGCTGCTGCTATTCCACTGCTGCTGCCGCCGCTGCTGCCGTCACTGCTGCTGCTGTTGTGGCACTGACAAATGCCGAGCACCCTTACAGCCGCCGCACGATGCGGAGACCATGAGGCAGCTGGGCGTGCGGGCGGGCTGGCTGCTCAAGCGCAACGAGCAGCGCGTGTGGCAACGCCGCTACTGCATTGTCGTGCCGCACACGTACCTGTGAGTGGCACTCGCGTGCACTGCTGCACCCCCCGCTGCTCAACACACCATCAAACATCTGGAACAACGTTACGCTGCAAAAGTGAAAGCATAGCCAGGGGCGCCGTCGTGTGGTGCTGTGCGTGCGTAATACTCGGCTGTGCACCAATCCACCCATCACAGAAATAAATGTAGTGCCCACCGTGCCAGCTACGTCGTGTGGGACAAGAATGCATGTGGACGTGCTGGATCACCCCTCCTGCCGTGCACCCTGTCTTGCAGCCAGCCTGCGGGCGCAAGTGGAGAGGCGGCCTGCTGCCCAATGTGCAGGCGTTGACACCCAGCACTGTGGGCTCAAATGCAACACCACACACGCAGCATGGCATTGCATGCGGGCCCTCCAACCACCTTTATGTGGCGCGGCAGGTGGCTGAAAGTGGGCCACATCTCCTTCGCACCCAAAACTGCGCAGATATTACTATGAGAGCGAGGACAGCGAGGCGCCGCGAGGCATCATAGACCTGGAGTCGTACACTGACGTGGCCGCGCTGCCGGAGGACTGCAGTGTCATTGTGCTCAGCCCAGGTGCGCGCCGCACCATATTAACAAACACTGCATGCCGGCAATTGGCAGCGCTTGTGCCAACTGTTGAACGTACGCTTGCCTCCTGGTCGGCGCGTGTTTGTACAAGTGGTGAGGAGGGCATGGGCCCTGAATATTGGGTGCTGCCACTAGAGTATTTTTTCCAACCCAGCAGGTCTGTGTGGTTACTGATGTGTCGACCCTCAACAACAGACAAATAAAAAAACAACAAAAATAAAAGGGAAGTAAATCAATCCCCTTTTTCCCAAAAATAAAAACAACAAAGTAGAAGGGAAATAAATCAATCCCCTTTTCCCCACATTGTTGACTCGCGACGATGGAGGTTATGTCAGCTGTATGCCCACGCAGGCACTGGTGGTTGTACCGGCTTTTTTGAATGTGCACGGCACTTGACTGCCTGCACGACCATGGGTGTGGCTGTATGCGTGCCCAGCAGCGGCTGTGTTCGTCGCGAGCTGGTCGCACCCACAATGGCTGCCTGGTTCCAGCACTGTGTAGCTGCAGAAGGTGGCAGCAGCGGTCTTCCGCCTGCTGGAGCAATGGTGTGACTCTCACGTTATACTTCTGAAGTATTGGTATCGTGTGTATGCTCCAAGAAGTATCATCTACTACTGTAGTGTACGGAGTACAGGGTACATGTACATGTCCTGTGAAATACCAATATGCCACCAGGCTGGCAGCTGTGACTGGTGCTACGGCAGCTGCACGACTCCTGCTGTTTTGTGCAATGGTGGAGACAGATGGTCGCACTTGGTGTGTGCTCCGTTGAGGAGCACCGCCGCTGCTCATGGCGAGGACAGAACCCTGCCGCTGCCACCACTGCTGCTGTCACTGCTGCTGCCGCGGTTGCTAGCACTGCTGCTGCTGCTAGCACTGCTGCTGCTGCTGCTGCTGCTGCTGCTGAGCACCGCTGCCACTGTTGCTGCTGCTGAGCACCTCTGCTGCTGAGCACTGCCGCTGGCACAGCAGCAGCTGTTGCTGAGCACCGCTCTGCTGCTGAGCACTGCTGCCCGCTGCTGAGCAGCGGACGATGAGAGCCAGCGCACGTTCTACCTGCGGGCGGAGGGCGGCTCGGCGGCGGGGCAGCACTGGGTGGCGACGCTGCGGCGGGAGGCGCGCTATCACGTGGTGCGTAGCCGTACATACTACCGCCGAAGAGTAGCTTCCATGTAGCAATGTCGGTTTCACTTGCATATCGGCACGCCACCTGTGGGGCAGCGTTGGACGGTGGCGCCGCCGCGCGGCCGGGAGGCGTCTGGCAGCCCGTGCATCCCATGTATGTTTTGTATGGCCATCATGTGTCATAGTACCTTCACAGGTACTTCGAAGTATATGGCATAATAAAGTACTTCGGAAGTATATGGTACTTTACACAGTTCACCGCATGAATTTGTTTTAATGACTCTCATGCCGTTAGTGTTGTTTTGATGTACGGCATACACACATACTACTGCAGTACTTCTATATATGTACTACTGGTACAACAGTACATGCCATATGCTACAGTACACTAGGCCATAGTTGCGTTGGGATGTGACGTGACCAGGCCGTGCACGACGCCCCCCGCTGCGGCCACACACGCTTATGCGCGTGGTGGCAGCCTTGCCCCCAGCATAGCCCAAGTCACACACACCGTAGCACTCCACTTCTTGCTCCCTCACATCCTCGCTGATGCTGCGCAGTGCGTGTGCCCGCCACCACACAAACCTCAACTTTCAGTTGAAGTTGATGTACGCCTGCCCGCGCAGGTGCGCGACGAACGCGACGCCTACGCCGGTCTGCAGAGTGAGGCCGCAGAGGAGCTGGCGGCCCTGTCTGCATCCGTGGCGGCGGCGCGCGGCGATGCGGACGCCGCTGCTGCACAGGCAAAGGCAAGTGCCACGCCCCCCCCCCCCCCTCTCTCACTCCTTCCTGTTGCAACGGAGCCTGTTGTCCAAGTGCAGCGCTGCTGTTACCCCCCCCCCCCCCCTCTCTCGCTCCTGCCTGTTGCAGCGGAGCCAGTTGTGCCAGTGCGTCACTGCGGTTACCGCATCCCAGACATCTTCGACTAGTTAGTCCACTAAGTCAAAAGTGACTAAATATCGACCGTTTATTCTAGTCACTCTCACGCACCCTGTCTGACCCACTAAAAATCTTTTTTATTACTCGGTACATCGGGCACTGGTTTATTATTAGTCACCTCCTCCCCAAACCCCGACTAAAGCTTGTCAGGAATAAACGGTGTTTGTGACGCTGCGCGCCTGGTGGATCACACAGTAGCTGAGCTCAGCAGTGCTCAGTCAGGTACGTGGTCACTGTGATGGTGCACACATGCACACGGAGTTTAATAAGAGTACATGTCATGTGTCCACACATCGCACACACGATTCTCAGCCTTTTTTCATGATCATGTGGTCACAAGTGTCACACTTGAAGTGTTTGGCGGTGGCTGAGGCCTGGAGGGGGACTTCTACAGCACTTTGGCGCGGTGTTCCAGCAAATGTTCAATGACCGCAGCGATATGTGCTCCATCCCTGTTGGGCCTGAGCTTGAGCCTGAGGGTGCAGCATCTGCATCAGACGTTGAGGATTCTGAGGCTGGGGCTGAATCGGATGAGGAAACGTACTGGTAGTAGCCTCTAAGCTGGCCATCTGTGGTCGCCCTATGCCCGTAATGTGTATGCCTTTTGCTGTGTCATATGACAGGCAAAATAAACATCTTTTGTACCTGTGTTCACTGTTGCATGCTACGCTGCCACAGTTGCCTGCTGCTGGCAGCCTGCTGAGCAGGATTTTGATATTTTTTATTTCGTCACTTTTTATTTATTATTCACCCGCAGCATATGTTGTTATTTAGTCACTACGAGGACGTCCCACAGGATGACTAATAGTCGTATTTATTAGTCAGCACATGAAAACTATAGTCATTCCTAGTGGACCCCTATTTTCGGCTAGTGGAAGATGTCTGCGGATGCGGGCTTGCTGCAACACGGCACCTGTTTACCTGAGTTAACAGGGGGGGAAGACCCACTGGAGGCCGGCGGTGTTGTTGGAGGGGTGTTCACAGGATCGACTCCAGTTCCAAATTAATGACCCATGATGGTGGGGTTGCCGGAATCGTACTTTCTGGACAGTACGGTCAACGGGAATTCTATCATACCCACTGCACAGGCCTACAGGAGCCTACGATGCCTTGACGTTTGTGGTGGCCCTACTGCGCTGAGCATAAACATTATGGAAGAAGTTGCAAGTATGATCACATGCTTCGAAGTATGTACATTGTCACAGTGAAATTGCGCTACAGCGTTAAAGTAATTTAGGGAAAAAATTACGACGCCGGCGACCCTACAAATGAACGGACATCAGTTACTGGCGCTGCCCCCTCGATGATGCAGGATGCGGAGGCGGTGGGCGCTGAGCAGCTGGCAGCGGTGCGCGCGCTTGCAGCGGAGGCCATGAGTGCCTCAAAAAGCGGGGCGGATGGTGACGCGGCGGTGGCGGCGGCGGCGGCGGCGGCGCTGCCGTTTGAGGAGGCGGTGCAGCGCGTGTGGGAGGCTCTCAGCAGCGGCGGCGGCGGGGGGGGAGGGAGAGGGCAGCCAGGCGGTGGTGCGGCGCAGGCGCAGGTGTGCCTGCAGCCCATGCACGCAACGCCATCAAGCTTGACTTACTTTGAGCGCTACAAGGCAACTTAAAGTTTGACAACAGTAACCCCCCCCCCCCCCCCTTGACTTGCTTCTGAGTAAAGCACATTAAAGTTTGACAG
>JAULBY010039732.1:0-13717 GCA_032358315.1 Ophiocytium majus
CGTGCCCCCCCCATGTATTTGCACAATATTCCTGAGGTATACAGGCACATTTATGTGGGTGTGAGAAGGCGTGTGGTGCAGGCAAGTGTGTACGGCTCCAACCGCGCCCAACCGAGCCCATGCGGCAGGCATCCTTGCATGCTAGTAACCGTGCAGCAGAGCGCCCCCTCCCCCGCTGCGCCCGCTGCCGTAGTGCAACTTTCAACACAGCATGACCACACCGCTGGCGCTGCTTCCTGTACAACAACACCTAGTGCGCTGGCGCTGCTGTTCCGGCCTGCAGTCGCTGCCAGCGTCAGCTGCGCACGATCGCCCGTCACAGCCTTGTCGGCGCGCCGCACAACCACACCACCAACCACCCACTCCCACCCACCCACCAGCACCACCCACACAAACATAAATGCACAATCACATGCCGCGAGGGGAGCGGCGCGCGCTCGCACCTGCCAGAGCGCCGTCATGTCCGTGCTGGGCAGGCAGTGCGTGGCGAGTGCAAACTGGTCCTGCAGCAGCGCGCACAGCGCCTTGACGGTGCGCGACGCGTCCATGGCCGCCGTGGAGTCGTCGCGCAATGCGTAGTCGTCCTGGCGGTGTGTGTGGAGGCGGAGGGGCAAGGGGGGGGGGGGGGGGGGGGGGGGGGGAAGGGCATGTTGGACGAACGGCAAAGGCACGGTTGGGGGCAGGGCAAAGGCACGGTTGGAGGCATGGCCAAGGCGCAGTTGGACGGCAAAGGCGTGGTTGTGCGCCGGGAAAAGGCACGGTTGGACGCACGGCAAAGGCACAGTTGGGTGCATGGCAAAGGCATGGTTGAGCGCATGGCCCAGGCACGGTTGCCATACCGTAGATGCTCAGCGCGGCTGAGTATGTACTTTGAAGTACACGGGTGATTGTGTGTGTCTGTGTGGCCGTGGGCGCGCAGCAGCAGCGACCAGGCGTGCAGCACATGCAGCGTCAGCGCCGAGGGTCGCCGAAGCAGTACGGCGGGGGGGGAGAAGGGGAGTCTGTGCCCGGATGCATACCATACGGCCTGTAACACACCCTCCCCCGCTGCCGTGCGCACCAGAATGGAGCACGCATACATGTACTTCTTCTAAGTATATGCACAGGGTGTGCCAGTGTGCATGGCCTGGCAACTCCAGCGTGTGCCTACAACGCATGCCCTGTTGCCCACCGCCATCACATGCCAACGGCACACACGCACACATACCTTGGCTTTTTTGTTCGCCATGATGCGCTCCGTGCCCGCGGCCACCAGCTCCAGCGCCTTCTGCAGCACGCGCCCCGCCGCCCCCTCCACCTGGGTCGACCAGCCGCAGGCAGCAGCACCCCACACACTTCACTGGGTCAGCTGGCGGCTCAGTGGAAGCTGTCGCTGCCGCCAAGTGGCGTATGCACATGGCATGGTGGCGCACGCCACAGGCGGCGAGCACATGCAAGCTCTCAGGCAGTTACAATGAAACGGCGGCTGCATCCGTTGCCGGGCGGCGCACATGCATGCTGACGGCCTCACAGCCACGGGGTGCATTGACCACACGATCCATGCACATAAATTTAATTAAACGGGCAATAGCATAATTTTATGTCAGCACCGCCTGCAACCGCGGCGGCAGTGCCGCGAGGGCGCGCGGGGGAACACCAGCCTCCAGCGAACCAGGTCACACACCCCACACACCCGCACCAGTGCCAGCAACCACTAGTACTTCAGTAGCTCTAAGCGCCCGCACACCTGTCACAGCTGCTGCAGGCGCCAGCGCGCGTGTGGGACGCCCCACTGTCAGGGCACCAGCTGCTGAGCAAGGCGGGAGGGGGGGGCTGAGCAGCTGTGAATCTGTGCATGGCTGCGGAAGGGGTGCATGCTCAGCAGCTGCGCACCTGCCGTAAACGGCTGCAGGCCGGCAGGACATGCTCAGCAGCTGCTGTACATGGCTGGCGGGGGGGGGGGACGGGGCACGCTCGGCAGCTACCCACCTGCTGTACATGGCTGCGGGAGGGTGGGTCAGCAGCTTTACATGGCTGCCGCGGGAGGGAGGGGGCACGCTCAGCAGCCGCACACCTGCAGTACACCGCTGCGAGGGTGGGGGGCTGCAGGGGGATGGGTGGGCGTGCTCAGCAGCTGCGTTGCGCATGCTCAGCAGCCGTGCACACGCACCTGCTGCACGTGGCTGCGGCGCGTCTCCAGCGCGATGGTGCGCAGCGTGGGGGTGCCCTCCATGCCGGGGGCGACGACGTCGCGGTGGTGCTCCTGCAGCGCGTGGGACGCCCCCAGGCACGCGGCCACCACCTCGTACAGCTGGCGCGGCGGCAGCGGCGGGGGCGTGTCGCCCAGCATCTCCTGGCGGGCGCGCGCGCAGCGCGGGAGGGGGGGGGCGGGGGGGGGGGAGGGGGCGCGTTGGCGCAGTGCCAATTGTGTTGCTGGTGACGCAGGTGTGTGTGGGGGGTGGGCATGTGGCAGGTGTGCTGCCTGGGGGCTGATGCAGCCATGCCGCAGAGCAGGCGGTGAAGGACTGCAGCAGTCCGTGTGGACAGCTGTGGCGGGCTTGCTCAGCAGACGGTGGCAGCACACGGGGGTGCTGTGCTCAGCAGCAGCCAGGCGCGATGCCAGCCAGTCGGCGCGGGTGGCCCACAAAACCAAGTGGCGTGCGGACTGCTGCGGCTACAGCCTTTGCTGCTCAGCACAACCAGGCAGCACACACACACAGGGGATTGGCCCGCTCAGCAGCAGCCTCGGCGCCGCTTGCTCCGCAGCCCAAGGGGCAGCTGCTCAGCGCACAAACCTTGAGCGCGGAGGCGGACGACTGCATCGGGTTCGGCAGCAGCTGGCTGGCGGCACGCAGCGCGGGGATGACGAGGTGCCCCACAGTGAACTTGCAGACGACCGTCCACGTGGCGCCCACGCGCTGCTCGCGCGCCTCCTCCTCGTGCACGATGCTGCGGCACCTGCGCAGCCGCGCGCGTGCGTGCAACAGCGCCACACACAACAATGGTGGTGTCAGCCGTGACGACGGCGTGCCGGGTGTCATGGGGTGCTGTGGCGAGCAGCTGTGCCTGAGCTGCTGCTCAGCACATGTGTGCAGGTATGGGGTGCGGTATTGTACATGCGCCAGCGGAGTGGGGCAGCGGCAGCCGCGGCAATCGTTGCGCATGGCACACCCCGCAGCGGTGGGCGCCAGTGGGTGACGCGATGGCCAAGTCACAACTACACTGATGTGCTTACATCACGCACGTCTGCGGCAGCGCCTGGCAGTGCTGCGGCCCTGACAATTTTGATGGGCTGCACAAAAAGGATACGTATACGCGTACAGTAGAGTACGCAGTGCTGAGCATTGCCAGCTTTTTCGCTACCTGTCTGATCCCTTTTTCTGGTCGCGCGCACCGTGTGCGAAGGGCGTTCCGCGCCCTTAGCGGAGTTCATTAAGGGTACAGTACATGTGGACGATGTGCCACATATGTATTCGCCATTCAACTGCTGGGACGCCGTAAGAGCGCTGTTGGTGCCACCGGCTGTAGCAGTTCCAACTCTGTTACACCGACCCTCATACACTGTCAACGCTTCAGGGAGAACTAGGTCTTCAAACAATGGCAGCACCTTCGGGACTACGAACTTGTGCTCAGCAGAGGGAAGTGGGGCGGTGGCACGCGCCTGGGCACGGAGCCCTCAAAACATGGCAACAGCGTAGCGACAATAACTTTAGGTTCAGTAGAGAGGCAGTGTGTGTGTGTGGCATGTGGGGGCACGCGCCTGCGCACAGCATCGTCAACACATGGCAACAGTTCAGGGACTACGCATTTGGGTTCAATACACGGTAACTGGGGCCGCGGGGGGGGGCACGCGCCGCCTGTGCACAGCATCCTCAGAACATGGTAACACTTTAGGGACTGATACTCTAGTGCTCTGGCAACACCTTAGGGACTGCTACAGTAGTGCTTCTGAAGTACTTCAAAGTGTGAAGTTGGGTTATATAGACGGGAAGTGTTTTTGGGGGGGAAGGCACGTGCCTGTGCACGGCGTCCGTCGACAGCGCAAAGACCTGCCGCAGCATGCCTGTGGACAGGGCCCCCCCCAGCAGCTGGTCGAGGCCCGTCACGCGCTCCAGGTAGACCGCGGGGAACGTGTCCAGCGACGCCAGCGCCGCTTTTTTGACCGCGCGCAGCTCCAGAGCGCCCGCCCACGCGCTCTCCAACAGGCGCAGAAGGCTGCTCAGCAGGTGCGTCGTCTCCTTTGCGGGGTACGTCTCGCGGTGCTCGTAGAACATGTGCTTGGCCTGGGGGGGGTGGAGTGGGGGGGATTGGTGAGTGTGCTGGTGGAGGCAGCGGTTATACGGGGAGTGGGGAGCACTGGTGGGGAAATGGAGCGTCACTGGTTCGGGCAGGGCTGGAGTGTGGCGCCCCTAGATGAGTATTCCACGGGGTGTGTGAGTGTCACACACTTGTGGTGATGGGTCGCCGGGTGTAAACTTAGCATTATGCGGCACATGCCAAAGTACTTCTGTGTGTAAATACGGCGCATAGCGTATGCAAATGAACGCGTTTTTACACGGCAAATACGCCGTATATCGCGGTCTTTGGGCGTAGACCCGTGTAGAAACGCGGTGTATTTTGTACAACGTGTACTCTTATTAAACTCCGCTTGGGGCGTCCTGTGCACATGGGGTGCGGTGCAGTTGATGAAGTCGAACAGTACTCATACCGTAGCGGTCTACAAGGCAATACCAGCACCGCATGGCACCAAAGCACCCAGCCCCACGCCAACACCGGACCCAAATTTCAGGCAACAACATGTACAAAGTGCCATGAATAAAAAAGGCGTAAAATACATTATACACCGTGAGCCATCACCACACACCTGCGTAGTCGAAGTCCAGAATGTCCGGACGGCCGCCGGACAACAGCTCCGCGTGCGAGGGGACGCCCGCCGCGAAGGGCCGCCCCTGGAAGCGCCGCCCCGCCCACGACGTGTACGTCATGGGCTGGCGCTCCGCCCACAGGCGCTCCAGGTAGTCTCGCGGGAAGCGCTGGCCCGCATCCACCATGACCGCGTAGTCCAGCTGCTCGCGCATGAGGACCTGGGAGGGAGTTGAAGTTATAGTTGAAGTTGTAGTTGAGGTTGTGATTGTGCAAGCCGGGGCGGCGCGGCCCGCCACTAGGGCGGCGGTGCTGTACAAGGTTGAGCCTGTGCGTCAGCTGCAGCACTTTCATCTGCTACAGCCCTTTGTGGAGGCGGTTCACAGTTAAGCTCGGGGCGGTGGCGCCATGAGGCGGGCGAGCGGCTGTGTGGGGCCGCCACCCTGTGAGCCGTGTGCAAGCTGCGCAGTCTCTACCCACTACTAGCCGGCGCCGCCACCGAAGCAGTCATAAGTAGTGTGGGTGGGGGCGGGTAAACCGTGCGCGTCAGCGGCGTTGCACCGCGCACCACACCGCGCAGCGCAGGCCCGCACGCGCCCCGCCCGCCGCTCACCTTTTTGATGTGCAGGAAGCGGGCATAGCTGTTGAGGTTGATCTTGGAGTGCACCACATCCATGCTCGCCTTGGGAAACCCCAGCACCGCACCGTCGATCTGCGCGCGGGCGGGCGGGCGGGCAGCGGGTGAGGGGCACATGCGTTTGTACACGGGCGCTCTACTACTGGCGCAGGGTGGGCAGCGGGTGTGCGTGCTCTAAAAGCCCGCGAGAACCTCACGGGTGCCCAGCAGTAGCGCTGACGCAGTGCCGGCCCGTGCTGCGCGCGCAACTCTGCTGCAAGACCGCCATCGCTAGCGTCGTGTGCGTGTGCTGGTCGTGCTGCGTCCGGGAGCTCCACAGCCACCACGCCCGGCAGTCAGAGCCTGCTGGAATTGAGGTTCTGCTCACGCTGCCAACAGGGGGGGGGGGCGCACCAAAGCCGTAGCAGCACGCCGGTGGCGCAGCAGCACACGCCCCTATGCCCGACCCACATACATGTACGGGAAGTAGCGTCCATGTGTGGTACACGAGCAGCACTGCGCGCAGCAGCATGTGCCCCTGGAGACGCACGCAAGCGGATGGCGATGGCGCCTCGCCGCCCCCCCAGGCACGCCTGCGCCTGCATGTTTGCATGCAGGCCTGAACTGCCTCTGCATTGGTAGCAGCACTACACGCAGCACAAACACACATATTGCGTGCCGCAGGCGCGAGCGTAGGCGCACCTGTGCCTGCGCGGTGGCGTTGTTGTTCCAGACGTGCACGCGCGTCCGCGTCGCCACCGACTGCGCGGCTAGGGACGCCAGCGTCGCGGCCAACCCTCCTGCGCCCGACACCGCAAGAAACACATGAATGTCCTGCGAGGCACAGCGGGGGGAGGGGGGCAGCTGCGTGAGCGACGCGCTGGCACTAGTGACAGCAGCACCAGGGGGGGCATCAGCTGCCTGTGTGTGGTTGGCGTGCGCAAGCGCGTGGAGTTGGCAGTGCCATGGGGAGTCTGTGTGATAGTTGTCGCGAAGTGGTGACACAGGTCGGTTACTGTTGCTGGGGCCAAACAATGTGGGTTGGGTGATACCTTGGGAGCCTTCCAAACTTTCCAAAGCAGTGGAACTTGTCCTAGCGGTTACTATAGCTGTCGGCATGGAACACCGTGAAGACACAAGCAAGCTATTTTTGGAGCCGCCAGACCAAGTTTCGAAGTAGGTGACACGGGCACCTACTCAGAGACCAAGGCGGTGGTTCACAGTGCAATGGGCACCGGATGACACTACCACTTCAGAGGGCATACTTTTGACGTAAAATGTGCCACTACATAGTAACACCCAGCAGTGACAACACCACCGGCGCGACGGCATCAGCAGCTCAACGTGCGCGTGCGCGTGCGCGGCAAGCGAGGGCCGGCGCAACTCACGTCTGCCACGACGTCCGACCGTGGCAGCGAGTTCACGTACGCCAGCTGCGCCATCTTGGACTCCTTGCTGATGAGCTGGCGCAGCGGCGGCGGCAGGGACCGGCAGCAGTGGCGGCAGCGACAGCGGTGTTGAGGCGGGCGAGGTGAGCTTGGTGCGGCGACTGCGGTGTCCGGGGTCCGCCCAATTCACTGCCCCTTTAGCAGGCGTCGCCCCCACCCTCGCATGCACAGTGCGCGCGCATTGCAGTGGCGGCTGGCACGCTGGCGCAACATCAACCCGCGTGCCTGCCCGCGACACGTTTATATACATGTGGTATGATCTTTCGACGCCCTGTCTAACACAGAACGGCTCTCGAACGGCGCCAGCTCTGGGGGGTGGGGGGAGCGCGTCCTCACACCGCCCTACGGCAACAGCGTTGCTGGTGTGCTAAACCTAACTCCCACGAACATGTGTTGCGGCGGCGTTTTCATGTGTTCCCCCCTACCAAGGTGAGGCGCACCGCCTGCCTCCCCCCCCCCCCCTCGGTGCAAAACATCCGACGCTGCCTGCGGCGCGCCAACGCGCCCCCCTCTCTCTCTCCCCGTCTCCCTCTCTCCCAAAAACAAACAAGTCCTTTTTTACTGGGCTCTCTCACCGAGAAAATGTTTTTCTTGTGGCGGCAGTAGAAGTACATTGGGCGCTTCTGGGGTGACGGTGGCGTCGGTGCGGGCGCAATGCGGCTGCACCCAGGCTGCGCCAGCGAGTGTTCTTCTTGCGGCGGTGGTGGCGGGGGTGGTGCGGCGGCAGTGGCGCTGCGCATGCGGCGATGCCAATGGGGGTGGGCAGGGGGCATGCGGCTCGCCCAAAACAGTGTTCTGTTCGTGCCCGGCTCTCACCGAGAAAGTGTTCTTTTTGTGGCGGCGGTAGAAGTAGATGGGCGTGCGGATGAAGGAGATGCGCGGCGGGCCCGACACCTCCAGGAAACGCAGCACAAAGCCGCGGTCCGTCCCCTTGCTGAGCCAGCGGCCGTCCGGTTGCCGGAAGTCCAGCTCCTTCAGGTGGCCGATGAGGAAGACCTGCGGGGTGTTGAAGTTTGACATGGGTTGAAGTTGAAATCGGACATGGTTGAAGTTGAAGTTGTGGGGTAGGCTAGAGGGAGACGCGGGGGGGGGTTCATGGGCGCACCGGTTGCAGAGTGCGGTGGTTGAAGTTGGGCATGTTTGAAGTTTAAGTTGTGCATGATGAGCACACAGCTCATGATCGGGTGGGTAGTAGCGCGCGCCCCAGCAGCGAGACGCACTTGTATGATGGTGAATGAAGTTTGTACATTAGTCATAGAGACATGAGGGCATGTGTGCACCAGCTATGCTACGAGGTCTATGGGGGGGGCGGCGGCCGGCGGGCATAGCAGTGGCATGTGCCGGTAGGCGTCCAGGTCGGGGGCAGGCAGACCCGCCGCCGGGAGGACGGAGCGCCATTTTGCTATCACCACCTCCGAAGTGGTGCGCTGCAGGGTGACGGAAAGCTTCTGGCGCCCAGCGCGCCACGCAGCTCGTGACTGGGAACAGCCGTCACAGAGTTGGGACTGCCGTACTGCAAGGGCCCTCACTACAGCTTGAGTGTCGCGCGAGGCGGCGCCAGACTGATCGAGCGCTATGGAAAATAGGGTGGTTGTCGCGGGGTCGAGAGCCCCCGATTCGACGTACGTTTTGATCTGGTTGAAGTTCGGCATGGTAGAAGTTGCAGTTGTGCATGAGAGCACGCGCCCCCTAGCTCGGACAAGGCACGTGCTCCGCTGAGCCCCGCTGCCGCATTTCAACGGCAGCAGCGGTAAACTGTCATGTCATCGGCTGAGCCAACTCGCACCCTGCGCCAGCTTGGTCTTTGCACTAGTCGACACTGTGCCCTGGTGCTTGGTGCCCCGCGCCAGCATCCCAGATGTGTGCTGCTGCCCTCCAAATCAGTTCGCACACGCACACACATGCCCCAACTTCAACAACCCCAAATATAACTTCAACTATCAACCGCAGCCCCAAGGGGCGCGGCTGCCAGCAGCTGAGGTGGGGTGTGAGGGCGCAGCGCCCGAGTCTACCACACACAAAAACCAACTTCAACCAACCACTGCATTGCCGCACCTAGAAGTCGTGCACCTCCCTGAACAACGGTGCACTGGCGGCTGCCAACTTCAACAAGCTCACTAACCAAACTTCAACAATGTCCACCACCGCGGCGCAGCACCTTGAAGCTGCGAGGGGTTCCCACAGCGTCACGCGCTCCTGCGGTAGTCGAGGTGCGCGTCGGCTGTGCTGCCAACTTCAAACCACCGAACGAAAAACTTCAACAACTGGTGCGCGCATGACCTCGTGTCTCTGGGCCAATGCGGAACTTCAACAAAACATCATGCCACGCACCTTCAAGCCGCGCGGGTGCCCATAGCGCCACGCGCTCCTGCGGTAGCCGCGGTGGGTGTCGGCATCGAGTGCGCGCGTCTCCTTGGAGAAGCACACAAACACAACCGGCTATCAACTTCAACAAACACACTAACAAACTTCAACAATGCCCACCACGCGGCGCCGTGCCCTGAGGCTGTGAGGGTGCCCATAGCGCCACGCGCACTTGCTGGCTCGTTCCATTTTGCTGCCAGTTGCAACCCAATAACAAAAAATCAACAACAATGCATCGCCGCACCTTGAAGCTGCGCGGGTGCCCGTAGCGCCACGCGCTCCTGCGGTAGTCGAGGTGCGTGTCCGCGTCGAGTGCGCGCGTCTCCTTGGAGAAAGGCCCCACGTAGCTACCGTACGTGAACCAGCACTTGCGCCCCACGTACTCTGCGTGCACGATGGCGAGCGCCTCGTCCGTCACGAGGTAGTCGTCGCCGTCCAGCACCAGCACGACGTCGTTGGGCCGCGCCTCCTGCTCAGCGGCAGCGGTGGCAGCCGTGGCCAGCGGCAGCACAAGTTCCAGAGAAGGGGCGGCGGCGGCAGCCGTGGCAGCGGCAGCACAAGTTGTGCAGCAGAAGGAATGGCGGCGGTGGCAGGGGCGGCGGTGGCGGCGGCGGTAGGATCGGCGGCGGCAGCAGCGGTGGCAGTGGCGGTGGCAGCGGCGGCCGCAGCAGCGGGGCGGCAGCGATGGCAGGGATGAGCGGCGGTGATGGGCAGCGGCGGCAGCGGCAGGTGGCACTGCGCAGTGGTGGTGGTGAGGCATATAGCTATAGGGTGGCACCAGGGACACACCAGTCGCGTGCTCCATAGGTAGTGGTGGGTCACAGCGTATAATTTTTGGATTATACGCCGTATAACGCATGTAAATACGCCGGATGACGTACACAGATGAACGTGTTTATAATACGGCGAATACCCCATATATCGCGTTTTTGGGCGTAGAAATACACCGTTTTTTGTATAACGTACAAATATGTCACACACCGTGACCCATCACTATCCATGACACGGCGCCGCACCCTTGACCACCGCAGTCAGCACGCACTGAGTCACTCTGCAGTTGATGCCACGGCTTCTGCTGTCCGTGCGCGGGGCGTGCGTGGGCGCATGCAAACGAAAGCCAGCGAGCGCAGTGGCTGTGCGAGAGCTGGCGAGCCCTGCTGCTGAGCACCACTGGTGCTGTACCTCAAAAGCAGAGGCGCACTGCCACTACTGCTGGTGGGCGGTGGGGTGAGTGCTGCTGAGCACGGCCGAATTCACCTTGGCAATGGCCTGGAAGCCCAGCCACTTGGTCTGCGCGGGGCCCAGGTTGTCCTTGTTGTAGAGGAGCGTCACCCTTGGGTCCGCCTTGAACCTGCTCAGCGGCAGCGGCGCGCACCAGCCGCACCCAGCAGTGCACTGTAAAAAAGAGGACTGCGCAAACGGCCCGCGACACTTCGATTTGGTGCACGGTCGGGCTATCACACACAGCAGGCACAGGTACAGCCCTGCTTGGTTGAGGTGCGAGGGATGCGTGCGGTGCACGGGAGAAACGCAACAGACTCAGGTGTTTAAGTGCACAGCCCACAAAGGCTTTGCTGCTGCCGCCCTCCACCGCCCTCCGCCGCGCCGCCGCAAACAACTCCCACCGCGCCCATATACTTGGTAGTACCACAGAAGTAGCATTATAGTAAACCACTGGCAGCGCGCGCACACACGCACGCCAAACCGCAAAGGCTGGCAGGCGCAAAGCCCCCGAGACACATGACTGCCGCCGCCCCCCGCCGCCCGCCACCACCACCACAACCTGTCAACAACACACTTCAAACAGAACTTGAACAACCAACTTCAACAATCCCCCCCCCCGGCACACACGCGCACTCACTTCATGGTCAGCAGCGCGGCCGTGGCGTCGGTGGAGCCGTCGTTGTACACCCAGAACCTCAACAACCTCAACCGCAAACTTCAAACACAACTTCAACAACCAACTTCAACAACCTCCCCGCGGCGCACACGCGCACTCACTTCATGGTCAGCAGCGCGGCCGTGGTGTCGGTCGAGCCGTCGTTGTACACCCGCACGTGCGCGCGCGCCAACCTCAACAACAAACTTCAAACACCACTTCAACAACCAGCTTCAACAACCCCCCCCGCGGCGCACACGCGCACTCACTTCATGGTCAGCAGCGCGGCCGTGGTGTCGGTCGACCCGTCGTTGTACACCCACACGTGCACGCGCGCGTGCGTCTGGCGCAGCACGCTCTCCACCGCCTCCAGCACGTAGTCCTCCGCGTTGTACAGCGGGATGAACACGTGCACCGTGTGCACGACCACAAACATGTGCGGGGGGTACGGCAGCGAGTACACGTGCGCCGCCGCCGGCAGCACCGCCACCGGCGCCGCCGCCACCGCCGCTGGCCGCTCGGCCTCCTGCTCTCTCGCTGCCGCCGCCGCTGCTTCGGCGTCTGGTGGCGCGGGGCGCGCGGGGTGGTGGCTCGGTGGCTGGTTGAGGCCTGGCTGCTCCCTGCGGGGGGGGCAGTGGCGGCGGCGGCGGTGGGAGCGCGTTGGATGAGAGGCGTAGAAGCAGTGGACTCAGCCACTACAGCTACTATAGTGGCAACCGTACGTTGTCTCCCAAGCGCTGCACTTTGCTGTCATCGTGTAGTGATGCGCCATGTATTTTGGTGTTTTAAGTACAGGGTGCTACAAGTAAAGAATGAATGGACGGCTCACGCGGAGGAGGGGCGCACTGACGAGGCCAGCTGAGTAGTCATGTGCGCGGCAGGACCCTGACAAGCAACCTACGTGGCTGCCATATTCATACATAGTGACGTGTACACTTGAAGTATACTTTGAAGTACACTACAGTATACTTGAAGTATGCACATGGACTCTTTGCACTTATAAGTGTGTGCCGGGGCTGATGCCGTTCATAGGCGCGGCGTCTTGCTCTGTCAACCCCTTGCACAGGTTCACGGCACCACTGCAGCGGCCCCTACCAGTGGGAGACCTGTAGTCTATCACTGCTAGGTGAAACGCATTGACCATATGTGCACGACACAAGCAAAACCACTCCCGACTTGTATCCCGTATCACAAGCACGGCAGCTGGCCACGCCCCGCGCACACCGTGGCTGCTACTTCTGCAAACTACATGTGTACTTCTGAAGCATTATCAAAACCTTGTTCTTTCTCGCTGTGCTGTTCCTGTCCTTCATGTCCAGCAAGGAGCGGAAAACAGCTGCCAAAATGCCAGTTGCTGCCCCACCTACAGCGAATGTGCCCCACCCAATCCTTGTGCAACCCGCACCGCAGCGCTGACAACCTCATGCAGCCAGCCCAGCTGCACAGCTACCATACACACTGCTGCCGGTGCCGCATCGCTCCCACAGGATATCACTTCTGCCATCTTGTTTCCAAAGCAGTCGCCCGGGGCTGAGACTGCAATCAATTACCTTTTGCCCCCCCAAAGTAACACATGCCCCGCATTGTTTCTGTTGTTGGCTATGGTAAATGCTACAGACTTCTGAAGTGTGCCACTGCCGGAAGTAGTCGTTTGAGCGGCTCTCAAAAAAAGTAACGTGCCGCCCCCATTATCTGCTGTGATATTTCGAACCTCCCAAAGTCTCAGCCCGCGTAACTACCTTGGAACAAGACGGTGCCAAGTACCTATCTAGACCACTAGTAACAAGAATAGCAGCTGCCACATTAGGGCCAGTCCCAGCACAGCGGGCTTCAAACAGACACTGCAGAGGTGCGGCAGCTGCAGCGGAGCCCCAGCACTGCTGCCACCGCGGCTGCCGCCCCTGACACAGCTGGCAAACGGGGCGGCACTTTTGCGAAAAACCGCAGCCGGGCATGCCGTGGCCGCAGAAGACCCACCCCCAGCACGTCACCCACTTCCGAAGAATATCCTAGTTTTTGGCAGGGCAGTAGAGCCCTGAGGGCCAGGCCTGCGCTCCCCTTTGCAACCCATGCGACTGCACAACAGGGGCAGCCTCCCATGCCCAGTGCCCTATGTGCACTGCCAGTAATGACGATCAAATGTTCTGAACTTCAACTCTGCACTTCTGCACTTCAACTGGAAGTGTTCGTCTGTCACATGCCTGGGAGCGGCCGCCGCAACAGCCGTTCATCACCCGGCTCGGGCCTAGCTGGGACTGCAATAGCGTACAGCGGAAGACCGCATGAGCGTGCATGCCCGCACGCCGCACGCGACCCCACATTTCTGCCGCGCATGCAGGGGGCACCAGCGCGCACCTCGACGCATGCAGCACCGCATCTCTCTCACCACCGCTGCCTCTACTGCTGCGGTCCGTCTACCGCCCGCAAAGTAGTACACAGGACTGTGACCGCCGCACCCACCTGCCGACGCGCACCATCTGCAGCAGCAGCGTGCCCGCCGCCACCAGCGCCAGCGCCAGAAGCACCGCGCCGCGCCCCCGCACCCGCCCGCCGCCCCCGCCCCCCCTC
>JAULBY010039743.1:0-13715 GCA_032358315.1 Ophiocytium majus
TAACCTTTTGAAATGGATTTTAAACGATCGAAGAAATCAAATACACCTTCGCCCAATGGCATTTCAACAACTGACTCTACGCGGTCTGCCGTTAAATAATTTTGTGTTACAATTTGTCCACGTTTTTCAATACATAAACTCATTACCGGGCCAATAAATTCAGACTTGGTAATAATATTTGCTTTAATATATGGTTCTTCAATTCTATCAATACGACCCGGATCAGGAAGATCGGTTGGATTATTAACGGTTACAACTTCACCATTGGTTTGATAGGCAATGTACGAAACGTTAGGTACAGTTGTAATAACCGTCATATTAAATTCACGCTCTAAACGCTCTTGTACAATTTCCATGTGTAGCATTCCTAAAAAGCCGCAACGGAATCCAAAGCCTAAGGCTAAAGACGATTCCGGCTCCCAGGTTAATGACGCATCATTTAATTGCAGCTTTTCCATACTGTAACGCAGCTCTTCAAAATCTTCGGTATCTACCGGATAAATTCCCGCAAATACCATTGGTTTTACTTCTTCAAAACCATGAATGCCTTCGGTACAAGGGCGATCAAAATGTGTAATGGTATCACCTACTTTTACTTCTTTCGCACTTTTAATTCCTGAAATAATATAACCCACATCACCCGTGCTTAATTCAGGACGAGGTTCCGGCTTCAACCTTAAAACTCCAATTTCATCTGCATTATAAAATGCCCCTGTATTTACGAATTTTACTTTCTCGCCTTTTTTAATGGTTCCGTTTATAATTTTAAAATAAGCAATAATGCCCCGGAAAGAATTAAATACAGAATCAAAGATCAACGCTTGTAAAGGTGCTTCCGGATCGCCAACCGGTGCTTTTATTCTTTCAATAATTGCCGAAAGAATTTCTTCAATGCCCATTCCCGTTTTTCCACTGGCAGGAATGATTTCACTTCTCTCGCAACCGATCAATTCTACGATCTGATCCATTACCATTTCAGGTTCTGCACTCGGCAGATCCATTTTATTTAAAATAGGAATGATAGTAAGATCGTGTTCTAACGCTAAATATAAATTTGAAATTGTTTGTGCCTGTATACCCTGCGCAGCATCTACAATTAACAATGCGCCTTCGCAGGCAGCAATAGAACGCGACACTTCGTAACTAAAATCAACGTGGCCGGGAGTATCAATTAAATTTAAAACAAATTTTTCGCCTTTGTAAGGATAATCCATTTGTATGGCATGGCTTTTTATGGTAATGCCACGTTCTTTTTCAAGATCCATATCGTCTAATACCTGCGCCTGCATATCACGCTTGTTAACGGTTCCGGTATATTCCAGTAAACGATCTGCTAAGGTGCTTTTTCCATGGTCAATATGGGCAATAATACAAAAGTTACGAATGTTCTTCATTTTAAAATCCTGATCTCTCTCTAAATTAATTTAGCCGCAAATATACAAAAAAGTCCCCTTTTGCATGGCATTTTTATTGGTATTATAAGAAATTGGCACTACTTTCGAGAAAGATGAAAACACTGTTTCTCTCTTGTATATTGGTTTTTTGCGGAAAAGCATTTTCGCAAGCGTCTCCTTTTAAATCTATAATGCAGCAACAAAGCGAACATTATAGCTCATTAGATCTTAAAACAGATGCTCAATTTGACAGTTTAAGAGTAGTGGAAAACGGTTCAGAAACCAGAAACAAGGAACTTGAAACAAGTAATACTTCCACCTGCACATTAAATAAAAAAGTTTTTGGCTGGCATCCATATTGGGTTGGTAATACATATACAGCTTATCAATGGAATTTATTGAGCGACCTTTGTTATTTTAGTTATGATGCTTCACCTTCAACAGGCAATAATACAAACGGTTCGTTTGCATGGACCACTGCGAGCGTAGTAACAGTGGCAAAAAATAACGGTACAAAAATTCATATTTGCGCCACTCTTTTTAGCGGACACTCTACTTTTTGGGCCAGCACAACGGCGCAAAATACTTTTATAAATAATATAGTTTCCTTATTAAATGCAAGAGGCGGAGATGGCGTAAACATTGATTTTGAAGGTATGGGCTCTTCGGATAAAATACCTTTCACCAACTTTATGACCAACTTAAATACTGCATTAAATGCAGCAAACCCAAATTACAAATTATCAATGTGTTTGTATGCTGTTGACTGGAGCGGAACGTTTGATATGCCAGTTTTAAATAACATTGTTGATTTTTTTACCATTATGGGTTACGATTATTATTATAGCGGAAGCGGCACTGCGGGGCCAACATCACCATTATACAATTATCAAACCGGCTATAATTATACTCTTGCAAAATCAATTACCTATTACATAAAACAAGGCGCAACACCATCTAAATTATTATTAGGATTGCCGTATTACGGTCATGAATGGGAAGTTACAGCAAATACAATTCCGGCAAGTACAACTGGTAATTTTAATTCATCAAGAACGTTAAGTTATTTGCTTAACAATTCGTCAACCTATTCTTCAGCCAATAAACACTGGGAAGGAACCTGTTATAGTCCTTATTATTCTTATCAAAGCTCAAGCATGTGGCGCCAGTGTTTTATTGATGATGTTTATAGTTTAGGGAGAAAATACGATATGGTAAACGAGCGGGGCCTTGGCGGCATAGGCATTTGGGCGCTTGGTTATGATGCCGGTACAACTAATTACTGGACCTTGTTACAAAATAAATTCAGCAACTGTGCCCCTGTTGTTTGTAATGATAGCATTTTTGATATGGGCGGACCGGCAAGAAATTATTACGATAGCGAAAATTATGCGTACACACTATCTGCACCCACAGGAAGTTTAGTAAAACTGCAATTTAAAAGTTTTGGCACCGAGCAGGGCTATGATTCTTTATTTTTGTATAACGGTTCGTCAACTGCCGCACCTTTAATTGGAAGTTATACAGGCACAAACTCGCCCGGAACTGTTACCTCAAGCGGGCAAAATTTAACCTTACGTTTTAAAAGTGATGGCGCAACTGTTACATTTGGTTTTAAAGCCATTAAGAGTTGTACGCCACAGATTATTGTTACAGGTGTTGCAGAGAATGAAGCCTCGAATGAAATTCTTCTTTATCCAAATCCAACAAGTGGTAAATTATTTTTAAATACTGAAAAAATAAGATCAATTCAATTATTTGACGCGCAGGGGAAATTAATTTTAAGCAAAGAAATTACTCTTGAAAACGAACCCGTTTTAGATCTTCAACTACTAAATATTAAAAAAGGATTGTACTTTGTTGGTTTAATACAAACCAATGGTACAACCCTTTTTAAAAAAATAATTTATACTGATTAATTCAAATTAAGCCACAGATTACACTGATTTCACAAATTACTATCCAATCCGGTTGTGTTTTGTTTGGTGCAAATTTATATTGTTTTGAGAAGACAAATCTTCTCAAAACAATGATTTCACAAATCAAGAATTAAAATAACATTTAGTGTCATTCGTGGAATTGGTGGCTGCACCTTTAATTCACTATTACCTTTTTTGTAACGCTATTTCCTTCTTTACTAATCGTTATAAAATAAATACCTCTTGTTAAAGATGAAGTATTGAATTCAATTTTAGTATTATCTTTTTTCACAGAAGGAATTACAACTTGTTGTCCGATTATATTTGTAACATATATTTGCGCGCCTTCCAATTCAAATCCGTCTAATATAAATTTATCGTGTGATGGATTTGGATACAGATTTAACGATGCCTCTAATTTATTTTCGCTAACCGATAAAGGTCCGTTTGTTGTAAAGCTGTATTCAAATTTGCTTCCAAAATCAGGTTGAAATGTTTTTATTACATTGTTTGAATTATCTTTTAATCTTACAAATCCTGTACCCTGCGCGGTATTTGCCCACCATGAAAGGCCGTCGCCTGCTGCATCGTCCACGATTAATCTATAGCAACCGGTTAAAGTATAAGTGTCAAGATATACTGTATTTGCTGCAGTAAAATTACTTGAGCCAACAATGTTTCCGTTTTCATCAATAAGCTTATATGTATTTTGTAAAGTATTATTGGTTTTAAATTCTATAGAGAAATTTTCAGGCACCCACTCCGGTACAACAAAAGGCGAACTATAAATATTGTTGAAAGCGTAATCGTCAACTAAACCATTTGCTTTTTTAAGATTTACATTAAATTTGTTGTTACTTGTTGTGATACCTGTTTGCCAAAGTGTTCCGATTGGCAAAGCAATACTTATAGTATCCATAAAAGCTACATTACCCATCCATTGGAAAGTTTGTTTTGTACTTGAATTGTTAACCCAGTACTCAATATCTAAAGTTGTTAGCGGATCGGCACCTGTATTTCTAACCAAAATAACAGGACTTGAACACATAGGATTTGTTCTTGAATACTGTACTTTATCAGTTGGTGCCAATACATCGATAATTGCCGCATCATTACTATAATTAGCGCCTGCGTAAGTTACGATCTGGTTAGCTACAATGTATCTGTAATCGCCTGTAGATGATGGCGGATTGGTTGTATGATAATCAACAGTAACTGTATTGCCCGGTGAAATATCCGTTGTAACATTAAATTCTTTTAATGTTGAAGTTTGTCCCGGGCACCAGCCTTGTCTGTCGTATAACCAGGTTCCTCCTTGCGGATAAACCGGGATATTGCCACATTTTGTAGAAATAACCCAATTGTACTCAGGCGTACCTCCATCAAAATTAAACATGTGTGTTACCTGGCCACCATTTTGTTGAAATTCTCCTTGCGCGCCATGCCCAGTAATTGTTGAACGCAGCTTAAACGCTTGGCCGGAAGGGTGTGCGGCAAAAGTTAAAGGTTCAAAACGCGAATTATTTGTAATGTTGCCGATAGAAACTCCACCATAACGGGCTCCACCTTGCCATATTTGCCTAAAATCCAATACATTTCTTGGTGGAGTACCAACTATAAAAATAAAATCAAGATCCATTTGTTCCTGGTTCTCGCCGCCCATTGTCATTAATAAACGTTTTGGCCCTTTTAAAAGTGGCGTATAATCTGTTATATCATAATACCATGTTTTTCCTTTCACACCAAGATCTAGACCTTTACCATATGGCGTAACAAACGACATGATCTCGTTATAAAAAGGATAACGTTTGTAATAATTTAAATTTGAAATAACAAGTGTACCGGTTGGTGTTGTTGCAACAGTGCCTGTTAACGCCCCGGTATCGCCATCATAGATCTTTGAAGGAGTGGCAGCATAAGAATTTGTTGTAGCCACTAAAACAACCGCATCGTTTATTACAGGTGTTACAGATGCATTTGAAGTAATAGAATACTGCATAACAATGTTTGGATTATGCGCAACTGAATCTTTTGCAGTAACTGTAGTATTTGTTGTAGCGTAAACTCCTCTTACAAAAATGATGTTTGGACGTAAGTTTGTTTCGGTAAACATTCTTTTAAGATTATGTCCAAAATCATACGACCATTGCAGGTTAATACCTGTTGATGTTAAGGCATTCTTTGAATCGTTGATCAATAAACCCGTTCCTTCATTCATTTTATAGTAAGCTAATAAATTTGAATAGAAAGGGTGTGTTGCTGTAATTGGTTTATTCATCCATGATTGAATATCTGTAAGAGATAGCTCCTTATTCCAGATGCTCAGTTCATTTACTTTGCCTTTATAATTGTTTAAGAGGTCCTGGTCTTTCCCTAAAATTAAATTCAATAAAGTAATTACTTTTGTTTTACCGGTACCCGAATGCCATAACACACCATTCAAATAAATTTTCATATTACCGGTTGTTGAATTTTTTGTAAAGGCCCAGTGTTGCCATTGCCCGCCCTGCTCTGCCGCTATCATTACTTTATTTATCCTATCGTAACCACCAGCTGCATAGCCGCAATCATAATACAAATTGTTATCGCCCCATGGCAACTGTAAGCTAAACTGGCGATTATTTGGATTAGCATCGTAACCATACATAAAATTGTTAGAGCTTGGCATTTGTGCAGCATTGCCGTATGCCCAAAAAGAAACAGTAAGCTCATTACTTATGTTTGAAAACATGGCAGGGTTTAAAGCTACATGACCCAATGCGGAAAGATCGAGCGCATAATTGTTTTTTGCATATAATGACATTACAGAAGCATTTGTACTTCCGCTAAATACTATTGGATTATTTGGAACTGCATTTGTAAATGCAAGATCTATTAAAACGTTGCTTATTCCATCCCAAACAAAAGCTGTATGAAATTGTAGCCTGTTAATTCCAGTTACAAAAGAAAAATTTTGATTAAACACATTTGTAAAACCTATTAATGTAACTGTATTTGAATTTAAAGTCGTTGCGCTGCTGTGTTGAATGCCAACTTTAAAAAAGTTAACACCACCACCTGCATTTGTAACATTTAATAACACGCCATCTATGTTACCTGCCGAAAAGCCTGCGCTTGTAAGCTCTGCAGCAGTATATAAAATTTGTGTGCGACCGGATCTTTCATCGGCCTTTAAAAAATTTGGAAGAGAAGAAGAGCCTGTACCCACTGTGTATTGATTTTCGGAAACGATATTATTTAATACCACATTGGTTTGATTATAATTGTAATAATCATAAACAGGTTGCGTCATATAGGGAAACGTTGTGGCTGTAGAATTTGAAACTACATAATTTGGTTGAAGGTTAAGATCTTCTTCAATTCTTGTTGAATCAATAATATACGTATTGCAAGAGTAATCCCACTCGCCACAGCCTTGATTAGGTGCGGCCTGTGTAGAGATAAGGGCATTCTTACAACGCATGTTGTATTTTAAAATTATTTTTTCAAACGTAAGCGTTCCATTGGGGAATTGTAATAAGGTATCGCGTGTTGTACTGCCATATTTAAAAGCTTTTACAACAATTGTATCTCCCGGAACCTGTGCATTGCTTGTTGTTACTAAGAAGCAAATGACGCTAAGTAAAAATATTCTTTTCATGTTATATAAATTTAAATCCTTTTAGATTTTTAATTTAGGCTAAGATAGTGAATTTTTTAAAGGAAAAACAAAATTTAAGGGGTTTTTCGCTCCAAATCAATATTTTCATCACCCGCTTTATATGGCAAGTATGTAAAAATAAACTGGAACATTTCTTCGGTGGTTTTCATACTCTCTACTCCATTACCTTGTGTAATGCTTTGTGGTGGCGAGAAAGGATTGTTTGGGTTATTCTTTGTATTATCAAAAGTACCATATACAAAAATGGCGGCTCCTCTTTCTAATTTTAATGGCCGCTTAAATGTATAATAGTATTGCCATCTAAAATCCCATTTATTTATTTTGATAATTGGAATCGTGTCTCCGTTTGCTTTCACTGCAAAAGCCCAAAATGTTTTTCCAATTAAATGCATGTGCGGATTTACTGAAAGTATAGAAATTGGTTGTGATAATGTTGTTTGTGTGTGAAATGTTTTTGTTTCGTTTGGCGGAATAATAAACTCCGGTTCAATTTTAGAAATGCCAAAGGTCCCCAATTGCGTTTCTGTTACAGGACGTTCGATAGCATTTTTTCTATAAAAGACATTAATATAACTACTGTCTAAAAGATTTTTATTGCTAGGCCCATAATGAATATTATTTAATAAGAATGCCCCGTTCTTTTTTAATTTATAGCCACCCATTTCTTTTGGGTACGAAGGTGGAATGTAGCCGGGTAAATAATAAACAACGTTTGGTGTTAAGGTTGGGAATTGTGGCCGCAGCTTATCTGTATACGGAATGTGCATTTGAGAATACACATCCATTAATTGTGCTTTTGTATCTTCATGAATCGACTCGCCACTCATAAAATTAAATTCGCGGTTACTATCATAACTAATTAAATGTCCGTTAACATGATGAATTAATTTACGTTGATCCGGAACAAATTCAACAAAATCAATTATTGTATCTTTTTCAATTTGATAAGGAAATTTCATAATTAAAAAAGCATCTGTTCCATTTCCTTTTACAGCAAAGGCTTTCTGTGCTTTAACAACAAGATCAGGCTTGCCAAAATAAGAACCTGTATAATAAGTAGGTGCGTTTGGTTCTGATAAGCTATCTCCACGCAAACAATTATTATCTACCCACAATTTTAATAATTCAATTTCGGTTTTGCTTAAAACCTTCTCGCCAATAAAATGCGAATAATTGGCGTCAGCCGGCCATGGAGGCATGTAGCCCGTTTGTGTAACAAATTTTATAAGTTTTGCTTTTTTAACAGCATCGGCATAACTTAATAAATTAAACGGACCGCTCTCACCCGGGCGATGGCAAGGTGTGCAATTTTTAAATACGATTGGTGCAATGTGTTTACTCCAGGTAATTTCTTTATCAGTAATTATAACCTCATCTTTTTTTTGAGAAGAAGTACATGAAAAAAGATAAAAAGAGAAAAAAGCAACAACAAAAGATCCACTAAAAAATTTCTTAGTGTAACTTATTGTCTTATCGTGTTTGTGGCAAGAAGTCAATCTTTAATAATTATAATACGGAGCGATCATTAAATAAACAACAACGCCGGTTATTGTTACATATAACCAAACAGGATAACTAAAGCGCGTTAGTTTTTTATGTTTTTCTCGTTGATCGGTTAAACCATAATAAAAAGATAATAATATCATTGGCAACACTGCAACCGCTAAAAAAATATGAGTTAATAAAATAATTACATATAAAGGTTTAATTCCGCTAACCGCAGCACTTTCGGCAGCACTCATAATTCCATCATGATCAACGTCGCCATACTTTGTATCGGGAATAAAATAATGCGCGGTAACATAACACAATAAAAAAACAGAGCTAAAAATAAACGCGGTTATGTTTAATTTTTTGTGCAGCTCAATGTTTCTTTTTTTTATAGCCCACAAAGAAAATAATAAAAGTATAGTACATGTTCCATTTAGGAACGCATTTACCATTGGCAGCTTATAAATTAAATTCGGGAATGTATCCGGATGCGGAATCCATTTTTGATTTAATATAACAACCAATGCACAAACGGCAACAGTAGTTATATAAATAGTGAGCTTTACGTTTTTTTCTTTAGCGGTGGCTAATAATGACATGGTAGAGATTTTTTGTAAAAGTACATTTCAATCACTTATAAAAAAAGAAAAAGGCGGAAATTATATCCGCCTTCTTCAATTATTTAATGTGAATTGTCTTTATTTTGTCATGGCATTTAACTGTTCCTGCGTTACACCTGTTGATGAGTAACCACCATCGTGAAACAGGTTTTGCATGGTAACCATTTTTGTCATATCGCTAAAAAGACTCACGCAATAATTGGCACAATCTTCGGCACTCGCATTACCAAGCGGCGATTGCATTTCAGCAAAATCATAAAAATCTAAAAAGCCTTTAATACTTGTTCCGGCCTTTGTTTTTGTAGGAGATTGTGAAATTGTATTTATTCTAACGTTTTTCTTTTTGCCATAATGATAACCAAAACTACGTGCAATACTCTCTAACATTGCTTTAATATCAGACATATCCGTATAAAAAGGGAATGCGCGTTGAGCGCCCATATATGTAAGCGCTACTACAGAACCCCAATCATTAATAGCATCTAATTTGTATGCCACTGCAAGCATTTTATGAAAAGAAAGCGCGGAAATGTCAGCGCCCTTTTGATAATATTCATAATTTAATTCTGTGTATGGAATATCTTTACGCATATTCACGCTCATTCCAATTGAATGTAATACAAAATCAATTTTACCACCAAGGTGTGCCATTGCTTCGGTATATAATTTTTCTATTTCTTCAACGCTTGTAGCATCGGCAGGAATTATTTTAGAGTTGGTTGCTGCTGCTAATTTATTTATTTCACCCATGCGCATTGCAATTGGTGCGTTTGTAAGTACAAATGTTGCACCTTCTTCATGCGCCTTAAGAGCCACCTGCCATGCGATTGAATTTTCATCTAAAGCACCGGTAATAATACCACGTTTTCCTTTTAATAAGTTGTAAGCCATAATGTGTGTTTTTTAGTTGCGTAAATATACGGTTTATGATTTAAAATACTTTAGTTTTTTCTTGCCACTAAGACATAAAGTCTCAAAGTAACGCGAAGAAAATATCTTAGTGAATCCTTGTTGTTTAGCGTCTTTGTGGCTAATTTATTCGAATAAAAAATGATCTTTTCGTATTAAATAATTAGCCGATTCGTAGATCATCATCATGTTCTTTTCCATGCTATCACTTTTAGCTTTGTATTGCAGTAAATAATTTACCGGATCTAAATTTTTATATTTTCTTAAATAGCGCTGATCGTTTGCCAGCGTTTTATAATAATAAAACCCGTTATTATCCACGCAACCAATTTTATCATCTGCAGAAAAAACAACAAAAGGATGTTTCTCCCTTAAAATATTTATTCCAAAAGTACTATTAGTATATGTTGCACCAATAATACCCATAACTGTTGCAGCAACATCGGGCTGGTAGCTTGGTGAAGAAATAGTATCTGCTTTTAAAATGTTGGGTTGATGAATTACAAACGGTACATGATTATATGCCAATGGCATTTCGTAAGTATGACCTAATGACAAACCATGATCGCCTAAAAACATGAACACCGTATTTTTATACCAGGGCATTTTTTTTGCGTAGGTCATAAAACGCCCAATGCTCCAGTCTGCATATAAAGTACAATTATCCTGTTCGTTACCGCTGTTTGGTTTGAACGGAATATCCTGCGGTACCTTCCAGGGGCCGTGATCAGAAGCCGTCATCATCACCGCTAAAAAAGGCTTTTCGCTTTTTCTTGAATTCGTAACTTCAATTAATTTATCAAATAATACATGATCAGGAACACCTAACGAACTTTCCGCTTGTGTAAAATCAAAATCGTACTGACTGATAAAATGTTCGAACTTGTTTATTTTAAAGAAGCCTTCCATATTATCAAAATGCGGATCGTGCGTGGTGTAACAATAAGTTTCATAACCTTGTTCACTTAATAGGGGGCCAACACCAAGAAAGGGATTTTTTACATAACTCTTCATCGATTTTTCTGAAAGTATGCTCGGAAAGCCTGTAGTTGTTGAAAATAATCCATTAAAGGTATGAATGCCTGAAGAGAAAAAATTATTAAAAAAAACAGATTCTTTAATGAGCTTATCAAAATGTGGTGTTAATTTTTTGCCATTATAATAGCCCATTTTAAAAACCGACATGCTTTCCATAACTACAATTACAAAATTATATTTTTTGTGCAGCGTATCTTTTATTATTCTATCAATATTTGGTTGGAAAGATGTTTGTATTCCTAAATAATTTCTTGTGAACGCTAATTGCTCATTTATATTTTTTGGAACTTTATAAGGTCCTTTATTTTCGTTATAAAAAACTGTTTTCCAAAAAGTAAAATTTGGATTAATAGCTACCTGGTTTATAAAACCGTTTTGAGAAACAATGGATAAACCTTCGTGAAGCCCAGACCTGTCTGACGTTCGGCCTCTTGCGCCAATTGTAACAAGAGCTGAAAAAACAACAAATGAAATTACCGAATAAATAAATTTCATTTTCTTTTCGTGTTGAATTTGAAACTTAAATGTTTTATAAAAACGATTTGCGGTTTTTATAAATACAAAAGCAATAAGAATGTATAACAACAAATAACCCCAATAAGAAAAATTACCGAAGATCATTCCAAATACAAAACCGGGATTCTCATTCCATAACAAAGCATTTTTATTTAAGTGGGTTCCAAATTGTGAGAAGTAAGGAATATCGGCAATGCAAACAAAAAAATAAATTAATTCTAAAACCAAAAAAGAATAAAATCCAAAAACATAAATAGTTTTGAATTTATGTTTTAAAAAATGGCTTATTGAAAAAACAAGGGCCGGTAAAAAAGCTATCCAGCAAAACACTGCTGTATCAAACTCCAGGCCCATTCTAAAGGCCATGAGCTTTTCAAAAAAAGCAACATCTCCAACGTCGGATGCTTTATCTGCAAAATAAAAAGTTAAACGGATGCAAAGAAATAAAATTAAATTGAGTGCATACAGCTTAACTAAAAATTGAATGTGTGCCGGAATTTTTTGAACCGCCCTGTTAAGCATTTAAAAGCTCTTTTGCATTTTTTAATGCAGATTGTGTAGGATTGCCGGTGCTTAGCATTTTAGCGATCTCGTTAATACGCTCTTCCTTATTTAACTGCTTAATGTGTGAAACCGTTTTATCGGCATCATCGTTTTTATAAACGAATAAATGGTGCGAACCTTTGCTGGCCATCTGCGGCAAGTGTGTAATGGTTACCACCTGCATGGTGTTGCCCATTTTTAATAAAATGTTGCCGATCTTATCTGCCACATCACCGCTTACACCTGTATCTATTTCATCAAAAATAATTGTTGGCAATTGTTTTTTAGAAGCAAGTAGTGCTTTTAAACACAACATTAAACGCGATAATTCTCCCCCGCTGGCAACTTTATGCAATTCGTTTAAAGGCATGCCCTTGTTGGCAGAAAATAAAAATTTAACCTGGTCGAAACCAGTTGCAGTTAACTCTTTTGTTTGTGTTAATTCAATTTTAAACTGCGCGTTTTGCATAGAAAGTTCAGCTAATGAATCTTTCACTTGTTTTTCAATATCCGCAATTGCTTTTGTTCTTGTATCGCTTAATTTTTTTGCAGCTTTAGTGCAAGCGGCATTTAATTTTTCAATTTGTTTTTGCGTTTCAGTAATATCTTTTTCGATCGATTCAAATTGCGTTAATTTATTTTCTATTTCTGTTTTAACTGCAATTAATTCCTCTTCTGTATTTACATTGTGCTTTTTAAATAAACGGTTTAATTTATCTAATTTACTGTTTACTTCATCTAATTTTACAGGATCAAAATTGACGTTTGTCTCTGCATCCTCTAATTCTGAAGCAAGATCTTTCAGATCGATGTAAGCAGAATTAACCCGCTCAAAAAATTCACTATAATTTTTTCCGTATTTTGAGAGTGATTGTAAATTTTGTTTTACCTGCGCCAAAGTACTGATCACATTAGCTTCACCGCCATTAATGGCGTTTGCCGAGTTAAGTAAAGAACTTTTTATTGTTTCGGCATTTTCTAATTCTGCGCTTTCGTCTTCTAAAGTTTTTAATGCGCCGGATTTAATTTCTGTTTCTTCCAATTCATTAAATAAAAATTGAAAATAATCCAGTTCTTTTTTTGCCTGTGCTTCCTGGTCTAACAAGGTTTTTAAAACGGTATTAAGCTTATTTAATTTCCCAAATTCCTGTTTGTATTCTTTAAAATCATTTAAGCTTCCGGCAAAAGCATCCAAAACTTCCAGTTGAAAATTTGTTTGATTCAGTAACAAGGTTTGGTGTTGCGAATGTATATCAATTAATTTTTCGGATAATAATTTTAAGCTGTTCAGGCCAACCGGTGTGTCGTTTAAAAAACTACGCGATTTTCCTTCGGTGCTAATTTCTCTTCTCAACAAAATTGTTGTATCAAAATCAAGGTCATTTTCTTCAAAAAACGACTTCAATTCGAGGCCTTTTGTATCAAATTCTGCCTCAATAATGCATTTTTTGTTTTTGTTTTGTAAAGCCGCTAGATCCGCTCTGTTACCAAGGACCAGGCCAAGTGCTTCCAAAAAAATAGACTTGCCTGCCCCTGTTTCGCCTGTTATTACTGATAATTTCCCGGGAAAGGAAACATCCATCTCATTTATCAACGCAAAGTTGCTTATGTATAACCGTTTAAG
>JAULBY010039754.1:0-13713 GCA_032358315.1 Ophiocytium majus
GGGGGGGGGGGGGGGGGGGGGGGGTACGCGGGCGGTGGTGGGGCGGTGTCAGCGGGTGCAGGGATGTCGGACGGCACGATCTCCGGGCGATGGCATGGCTGTCGTTGTGTGCCATCTTGTCGCGCGGTCTCCAGCGCTGGCGGTGCGTACATTTGCGCACAAGCAGAGGTAGCGTTTTACACATACAATTGCACACTTGAAGTATGCTTCAAACACCACAGTGCCGGCATAGTATCCTGGGTACTGGGTACTGAAAACGCACTTGCGAGTGCAAATCACACAAACAAGGGCGAGGCACTGCCGGGCGGCAGGAGCTCTGGGCGGGCGGCATGGCTGTCATTGTGTGCCGTCTTGTGAGACGGTCTACAGAGCCTATGGTGCGTACGTATGCACATGTATGTACGACACATGCCGGCATACCCTGGGATTTTATGCATGCCGGCACACCCTGAGTGTTGAAAACATACCCCGCAGGTGCAAATCACGCAACTGCCCAGCTGACGATGCGGAGTCGACACCGCGTGCACCGCCGCCCACCAGCGCCCGTCTCACGCAGCACCGGAGACGGCCTTAAAACAAGAGCTGAGGCTCAAGCATCACAAAACCTAGCAGCGGCGCGGGCCGAGCAGCCCCCCCCTCTCACCTGCAACACCGGCAGTGCGCACAGCCGCGCATCAGTGCCCCCGTCACGCAGCATTGGAGCCAGCGGCCTGGCACCCACGAAGCCTAGCAGCTGCTGCTCAAGCTCTACGCAGCCTAGCAGCGCCCCCCCCCTTCGCTCACCTGGAACACGGGCAGTATGTGGTCGATGCGGATGGGGAACTCGCGCGACATCCACATGGTTGCGCAGAGCTGACGGACCGTCTGCCGGTGCGACTGCCGCCCGCGCCCACGCGGCTCTCCGTCGCCACCGCTGCCGCCGCCGCTGCCGCCGCCGCTGCCGCCGCTGCCGCCAGCGTTGGTGCCGGTGCTGGTGCTGGCGCGAGCAAAGTACTCACGCTCCGGCGTCTTGCGCAGCTGCCCGCCCTGCGCGCCCTGCTTGCTGAACGTGTCCATGCTGATCTGTGCGCAGGCGCGCAGCAGGGTGTGCGCGCGCGTGCGGCGTGTGGCAGCGGCAGACAGTTGGTGTGCATCCAGCCCTGGGCGCACTGTGCGGAGCGTGTGAATCCACATGTGTGCACGTGGTGTGTGGGGTGGTATCGGAGTACCTGCAGTCTAGAGGTATGTATATACTTCGCGATGTATACTGCAAGGAGCACACTTCAAGTATAATACCAGCGGTGGGCAGGGCGCATGGCAGGGAAAGGGCGCATGGTGTGGGACGTGTCTGTCCGTGTGTACGCACGTGAGGTGTGGGGGGAAGCGCGCCGTGCGCGTGTGGACGTGCGCTGTGTGCGCCAGCCAGCCTGAGCTGGGGCCGCACACAAATGCACGTTTCACAAGTCACAGGTGCAGCGCAGTGCTGACAGGCAAAAAGCTTGCGGTGGACCCGCGTGGGCGGAGGCCAGGCGCAGCAAAGGACGTATGCTACTGCTGTTGAGCACATTTCCTGTAGCTGCCCCCGCCTCTGCCGCTGCTGAGCACAGCCTCTGCTGCCCCTACCCTAGACTTTGCTGTTGAGCACAGCCCCCGCCGTTGCCAAGCACAGCCCCCGCCGCTGCCGAACACAGCCCCCTCCGCTGCCGACCACGGCCCTCTCTGCTTCCAGGCACAGGCCCCCTCTGCTGCAGAGGACACCCCCTGCCGCTGCTGTCAAGCACAGCCCCCACTGCTGCCAAGCACAGCCCCCTCTGCTACCAAACACAGCCCCCGCTGCTGCTGAGACACCACCCCCCCCCCTTGCCGCCAAGCACTGCTGAGCACGCGCCCCTCACCTCTCCCACGCCCTCGTACTTCCTGCACGGCCACCCGCCCACGATCGTGGGGGGGACTTCCTCCCTCTCCCGCTCCCCCGCCCGCTGAGCACCCCACCCGCCCCCCCCCTGCTGAGCACTGCCGCCGCCGTTGTCCATGCAGCCGCTGCCGTCCCTGCTGCGGTCGCCGCCGCCGCCGCCGCGGCGGTAGTGGTGGCCGTGGCGGCGCGCAGGTCCAAAGGAGACGGTGCGCGCGGTGACGTCGTATGTTTTGACGTGGCGGCCCTGGTGGGCGTCGCGTAGGAGCTTGCGGCAGGCCGCCTTGAGCTCGCTGTGGGGGGGGAGGGGGGGGGGCAGGGAGGGCGCATGAGCAGCTTGCAGGACGTGGAGAGAGGGCCTGCCCCGTTATGGTAATTATGGTTACATAGAAGTAGGTGATACTACTGTTAGAAGTATTACATCCTTCGGAAGTATATATATACTTGGAAGTACTTGGAATGTATATCCGAAGTATACATACTTCAGAAGTACATACACTGTACTGCATAGAAGTACTTGGTAGAGGTGTCCATCTTGAGTACATACTTAGTGGTGTGCTTGTACATGGAGATATCCATGATACCTGCGCTGCCCCCCCCCTCCGATGGATCACCGCTCTGCGATGGAGTCCGCGCTTTGTCAGGTGCGAGATGTGCTGCCTTCGCAGGCGCTGTCTCTGCTCTGTCCACCCTGCACGGGTTACACCCAGGGTCACGCCCCCTACCGGTGGGGAGGCCCAGAGTTTACCGCTCCTGGGTGAGCGTTCATAGATACTTCACCATACAGAGGTATAAACAGTGCACCCGCGACTTAGTTCGCTTTGATTCAGTTCGGTATGAGGTTTGATGCGGGGTCCAGAGACCTGTCACAGACCACATGGTTCTACATAAACGATACACACCGCCCTGTTTGATTGATGCGGGTCTTGCTTTAGTGCGGGGTGCTACAGGGGCGCACTACCCCGCACTAAATCGCGAGTGCACTGTGTAGAAGTGCGCATGTCAGCGGGTGTGTATCTTTTTCTGCTGTTTTTGTTGTTGACAGAAACCGCTGCTGCCGGGCCCGGGCGCTGCAATGGGGGCCTGGCTGCTGGGCAGCGCATGCAAGGCCGCATGCGCTGGCCTGCACTGTCGCACCGTCGCGTCGGGCGCTTCAAAAGCACCCCGTAAGAAACTTTCATAGTACACTACTAATGATCGGCCTTGCATGGCACCCTGGCGGGTGACCTGCCCTGGCAGGTCGAGCCCTAGGTAGCCTGCTGGCACCCGCTAGCCCTTTCTTTGTTCGTACACACACTTTGCCATGCATTTGCCTTGGCGCCCAGTGGCCGTGCTGGCATACATGACACAGGCTCTTGCACGCCCACAAGTGCAAATAAATAGAACTACTAATGCATTTATACACACACACGTGTAACAATGCTTTGCTACATGCCATCTGTTTAGTTAGTTCATACCTATGGCACCACATAGTACATGAAGTTTTTATGAGCTACCGAATGATCAGCTACAAAAGTGCACAAACAGTGGTGCACTGCCGCACGGGCGGGGCTCACTCACCCCATGGTCGGCAGCTCCAGCCGCCGCAGCAGGTTGTACACCTGCGCACACGGCAGCAGCACACGCACACACAGCAGCGCGCCGTGCTGAGACCAGCACCAGCAACTGGCGAAACTGACACCAGCAACTGGCGGCACAAAAAAGATAGGCCAAGCCCATAAACTTGCTGGTCATGTCTGGCCCACGCTTTTGGCCAGCCACATGCTGGTGGGGTGTGCAGGCTGCGGGCAGCCGTGTTTTGTGCGTCCGTGGCCTGCACTTGATTTTTGGTGGTCAGTGTCACTGTGGAACTGCACACCAGATACCTTAACACAAACGACAAGTCATCCTGTGGGTATGATGGGCGCAACAAAATCACCAGTGCCGAAGACTCCAGGTAGTCACTTGGTATTACTTGGATTTGGGCGGTCGAGCTGGCAGCATTGCCGTCACACACGGCAGCTGTGCAGCGCAGTACATGGCGTGGCTCCAGCAGTCGCCGTGCGCCACGTTAGCCCCCGCCCCCGCCACAGCAATGCGTAGTGATGGGAAACAGCGTTTAATTTTCGCATTATACGCCGTAATACGCATGTAGATGCGCCGTATAACGTACGCATTATGCGGCAAATACGCCGTATATCGCGTTTTTGGGCGTAGAAATACGCCATATTTTGTATAACGTATAAAATACGTTATACGCTGTGACCCATCACTAGCAATGGGCTTCGCTCAATGCCTGCCCACCATATCAGCAAACCGGCGTGACCACTAGCACATCACACGAGAGAAGCAGCGCATAACTGACGGCGCGTAACCGACTTTTTCCTCTTCCGTGGTGCTTTTTGACGAGCGCGCCACGTGAAATCGAATAGCAGCAGCAGACCGGCGTAGGCCATGGCATATCACACGAGAGAAGAAGCGCGTACAGTAACCAAAAGCCAGCGTGCAACCGACCTTCTCCTTTCCAGGGTCCATCTTGATGAGCGCGCCACACCACATCGATATCACTGATATTGTATCAGCAAACCGGTGTAGGCATGGGCACATCCCGCGAGAAGCGCTTTGCGCAACTGCCGGCGCGTAACCGACCTTCTTCTTTACCGTGGTCCATCTTGACGAGCGTGCCACATCAGATGGTTATCACTGAAAATAATAATAATACGTCAGCAGTATCAGCAAACCGGTGTAAGCATGGGCACATCACAAGAGACGAGCAGCGCGCACAGTAACTGCGGGCGCGTAACCGACCTTCTTCTTTCCATGGTCCATCTTGATGAGGGTGCCCGGGTGCGCGGCGTCCTTGCCCTGTAGCACAAGGGAAACGCTCCCGCGCTTGACACGGAAGCCAGGGGCGTAGCCTGCAATGGTGGAGTCCACACGCAGCCACGACCCGCGCTTCCACACCTGCAGGCGCACGTTAATTAATGTATTTATGTAGTACACACATGGTTAGTGAATTGTTAAGAGATGTAAAATAGGTGCATACATGCTTCGAGGGCGTGAATGATCACTTGACAGTTATGGTGGAGTCCACGCGCAGCCACGACCCGCGCTTCCACACCTGCAGGCACAAATAAACATGCGCGCTTATACCGACTTGGGTGCAAGTGTACGTATACATCGCCAGTATAAGGGAGCACATGCCACAAGCAAAGGGTTTTGATAGTCGTCACTGGCGCTACCGGTGGAGTGCACACGCGGCGACCACCCGCGCTTCCACGCCCGCGCACTCGACATTGAAACGTACAAAAGCACTTCGATGTTGAGACATGTACTTCATTGAACTCCGCTTAGGGCGCGGAAAGCCCTTTGCACACGGTGCGCGTGTGACCAGGAAAAGGATGATCAGACATGCTGCTGCTAGCGAACAAGCAGGCAACGCCCAGCACCGTGCACCCCAACGGATGCCTGGCATGTTGCCGGAGCGCTACTCGAACGGATTACAACCCCATGTCCCAGGGGGCCTGCATGTACCATACTTCCAAGTAGGTGCATACATACTTGCACTTTGTCCAGAACTGCCCTGTATCGTAAAGTAATTTGACCGTGAATTTGTGACAATCGCACCTACTTCAACATACTACTGTAGTATTTCAACAGTTGCTAAGTATGTTTTGAGCTCAGCAGCGAAGAAGAGCCGCACAAACTTCAAGGCACCATAGGCTGCTGCAGGCATCTGCGGCGGCTATGACGGCATCACCATTGAGTCATGGCAATGACCGTGATGTACAGGAGCTACAAATGCAGCAACCCTATGCGTGTGGGTAAGGGACACCCACCGCGTGCGCGTGAGGACATCAGCGAGATCAGCAAGGGGCACAGGCGGTGCGTGCGCGACGTCACATGCCGGCCTCCATTACATGTAGGTTGTCGTCATGCCCACAAGTGCAGTGCACATCAAAACGAACCACGTTACGTAAAAGTGAAAGCGCTTTGTTCAGCAGTTTTGTGCGTGTGAGAACGTGCAACGATGTACCATACTTCTGAAAACTATATACTTCAGAAGTATATACTAACAAAGTACTTCTTGTAGCACTATAAATATGTATATACAGAAGGGTACGCATAATATACTTCAAGTCGATGTAATAGATGAGTATTTATTATTCTTGAAGTAGTACTTCAAAAGTATACACATACTTCGGTAGTATAACATGTATGCATGTACATACCCTGTATGTGTCGGATGGCGCCACCGCCTTCACCAGCGGCGCCAGCACGTTGTCGCAGCCAAAGCGCCAGTGCATCTCCACATAAAAGTCCTGGGCGCAGCATGCACGTTGCGCACAACGCACGGCAAACTCGTCAGCATACACCACCCCACAATGCCCGAAGCAGTGGAGTATCACCCCCCGCGGTTGTGTGACCGAGCATCAGCCGCCGCTAGCAGCGATGGGGTCTTACTCAACGCGGACATGCTCTACTTGTACGGGCGCGCTCCATACAGTCTGTACATGTACATAATGTTATTCACTTCATTTGAAGTACTGATATATATGCACAGGCAGCCGCTGGTGTTGCAGCCAGACACCACCTGTGGACCCCACCGGGGAGACCTTTTTCAGAGGAGGGGTGTTACACTCACAAGGGGGTCTAATACTCTGATACCTACCATATGCCTTACCCCGCCAAACAGCATGCCTCATGCTGTCTTGCTAAAATCACACATGATCGCCGCGCCGCCGCAGGCGCAGTTGCCCGTTGCCAGCGCAATCCGTGTGACCGTCCGGAGCTGTATTGACCCGCCGCGGCCTTAGCATAGTCGCTCCAACACAACGCACCACCAAAGCGCGCACATGCGCCTCTGCTGCTGCAAGCATGTAACCGGCCAGCCTGCGGCACGTCGCCACGCAAGTTGTGGCAGCCCAACCCCTCTCCGCCGCCGCTGATGCCGCTCACAGGCGGCATCTCCTAGCCTATGCGCACAACAAACCAAGGCGCCTGAATGACAGAGCATGACAACGACATTGCCATGCACCCTGCCAGGCCGTGTACAGAAATCGAATGGCACTGGTGCTATGCTGCGATACTGGCGACCAGCCACCACTGGCATGCAGATGCGACCACGAATTCATGTGGTGGCACCTGCTGCTGCCCGTACCGCCTTTTTGTGTGTGCTGCGCAAAGTGCTGTGTACAGCAGAGCCGTGGCCGCAGCAATGACCTACTTTTTGTATGTAAAAGTACCACACGGCAAACTGCGAGCCCTCACAGAACACTGTGGCAGTGCTTATTGGCTGGCACGCGAACAGCAGCGCACACTCAGCCGGACGCCCAAAAAAGCCTGTTTACTGCTGCAGCATAGATGGTGCTGGGACTGGCGCCAACGCCACCAAGCTCACCAGCAAACACCTCAACATTCAACGACATGACCACGTGTCTGTGGACTTCACACACGTTTCAACTGCAACAGCCGGTGCTGGTGTCTCCGAACTGAAACAAAACTTCAACTCTGTTGCAAACTTCAAGTTCAAAGAGGCAAAAAAGCCTGCCTGGCTCTGTGACTGAAATATTAACTTCAACTCTGTGTGACAACTTCCAGTGTGCGAAAAACACGAGGCACAAACGCCTGGCTCATCGGCATCGCCTCCAGCGCATCCATGAGGCTGGGCACACGCTCCCGCCATAAGGGCGCAAAAAAAAAGCACCAAATCAAAACCAAACGTCAACTACAGCTGGTTTACATGCACTCATGTCCCTGGGAGTACCGACAACTTCAACTTTGCAAAAACAGAAAAACAAGCCCGGCTCACCGGCATCGCCTCCAGCGCGTCCATGAGCCCGGGCACGCGCTCCCGCCACAGCGCCCACGCCACCCGCTGCACGCGCCAGTACATGTCCAGCAGCAGCGCCTCATTTCCCAGCACCAGCACCTCATCCAGCAGCGTGAAGCCCGTGTTGTCTTTGCTGCTGGCGTCCACAGACGCCCCCAGGTACAGCAGCGCCTGCAGCGAGATAGTGCAGGCATGGGTATGCTAGAATCAGCCGCCGGCCGCGCGGCAGCCGCCGGCAACCATGACTGCAGGTTCAACATGGAGCGCAGTTGCAATGTCGGACTCAGCAGCCGGCTTTGTGGCAGCTGCTGGCATCCATGGCTGCAGATGCAACACGGGGGTTTCACGGTCAGCAGCTGTGATAAGTTGCAGCCGTGGCACGCCTACTTCCGTCATCGGAATATTCCAGGCGGTTCACAGCAATGTGCAGTGTCCAAGCGTTGCTGAGCGGCGAAGTGCCCAACGGAAGTCGGTTCCATTGCACGCTGACGCACGCTGGCAACGGCGTGATGCACATTAGAGCAGCGCGCCGCCAGCTAAGGGTGCACCACGTTGCGCACACACCTTGGCAACATCTACATGGCCGCGCTTGACTGCCAGCATCAGCGGGGTGTTGCCCCTGTGGTCTCGAGCATTGACGTCCACTCGGGCCCTCCGCGCAAGCCTGCAGACCTCCAGCTCGTCACCGCGGTAAACTGCCCGGTGGAAGTGCTGTGCAGCAGCGGCAGCAGCAGAGCAAAGGAGGTGGAAAAGCGAACGGCAGGGAGGCAGTAGCAGCAGGTCAGCAGCAGGCCGCTGGGCCGCAGCCACTGCGCAGGTGCATGGATCGGGTTTCAAAAACGTGCCGTTCAACAACAAGCAACGACGATCCGGAATCTCACCTCCTGGTCAGGCTCTGGCGCAACCTCGCTCAACGGGGCAGCCTGCTGCTCCCGCTTCAGCTGCTGCTGCTGATCCTGCTGACCCTCCTGCTGAGGCTGATGCGGATGCTGCTCCGGCCCACTGCTGGTGCTGCTGCTGCCGCCATCGCCACTGCTGTCGTCGTCGTCGCCTTCTCCGAAATCTGCCTCGGAGTCCGACGGAGGGACAGGAGAGGGCTGGGAGGATGCCAGCAGGCCCAAAACTTGGGCCACACTGACAGGCGGCTGCTCCCCCAGGGCCTGAGATAGCCGCCGAATCACGGGCTCGTCTCCCGGCAGGGCCGGGGGTGCCAGCTTTTCCAAGCGCGGTGGCGTTGCGCAACCACTGCTTGCGAAACTGTGCTGCCTTTCCTTGCTGGCCCAAAGGGGCGGCAGGGATGGGGGGGAGCTGTGGCGCTGCAGCAGGGCGTCCAGCTGCATGGGGGGGGCATCGGGGGTGTTGGGGCACTCGGCAGCCCGCGCTGCCGCCATTGGGTACACCTACTGGGCTCGCAAAGGCATTGGGGTTCACAGCACACCTCTCTGTGTTGCAAGTGAGTGATCAATCGATCGCAAGAGACAGGCCGGAGCCGATTTATCGGCAAGGGCGAGGGCCATCGGCAGTGCTCCGACACACCCCAAAGCTGGCACCATTCGCGCTGCCTTGGGCGTCCCTGCCAGTGGGTAGTGAGCGTAGGGGCGTGTGCAGGTGAGAGCCAGAGACTGCTGCAGCCCCGTGGTGTGCACAACTATTCTTGCACGCTCCGGCTCGCCTGCTTGTGTCTGTCCCGGTTGAAGACTTCTGAACGCGTGTTGCTGCTCAACCTGGCGCTCACCAACTTCACTGCCTGCCTGGCCGGTCGTCTCGCCTTTCCACACCCCAGGCGCGCGCCAAGCCAGCCTCAGAGCCACCGGGGGGGGTAATAGACATACAAGGGGTACTTCTGTCCGTGGGGAGGCCCAAGGTCGCGCGCAGCCATGATCCGACTGCGGAAAAAGGCGGAAGCTGAAGCTGAGGCGCAGGCCAGCGGGGCGAACGACGCCATGGAGGTGGACGGGGAGGCAGCGGCGGGCGCGGGTGGGGACGATGCCTCGGCGGACGCCGGGGAGGGCTCCGGAGGAGGCGTGAAGCTGCTGGGGATCGGCGGGCGGAGGGCCAAAAAAACCGCGGGCAAGGCCGCTCCTCGCAAGACTCCAGGAGAGATCCGCATCCAGAAGGATATCGCGGAGCTGGACGGGGGGACGGTGGCCACCATCTCTTTCCCGGACCCCAACAACCTGTGCAACTTCAAGGTGCTGGTGACACCCGACTCCGGGTTCTGGAAGGGGGCGTCGTACGACTTCACGTTCACCATACCCGGGCACTACCCACACGACCCCCCCAAGGTCCTGTGCAACACAAAAAGTGAGTGCCAATTCACTAGTAAAGCAGCAATCGCAGCAGCAGCATGCGCTGCTTGTGTTCATGGAATACATCAATTTTGACATTTTTTTTAAAAGCACAATGTGCAGCAGCTACTGATGTCCGTTCTGTAACAGTTCGGCGTGTCATGCTGGCTGCTGAGCACCTCGGCACCTCGCTGAGCACCCTGTGTCGCTGTAACCACGGTGCCACTGCAAAAGCTCTTCAGTCCATAAAAGTAGTGCCGGATCATAATTGCTGCAAGCATGCAAAAACTTGAGCGGCCACGTTCACGTCACAAGCGAGTACAAATTGTGGTACAACGGCGGTGAGAGGCACGCGGGATGCTCCTTCCATCGCACCCTGACCTGCACGGCATTTTTGCACAGATTTTGCTTGGCGCATTCCGTACAGCTGGTGGGTTTCACATCCACCGCTGCCATCGATTGCACGCTGCATCTAAGCCCGCCGCCGCCGCCACCACGCTTCACTGCGCCCCTCCGCAGTATACCACCCCAACATCAACCTGCAGGGCAACGTGTGCCTCAACATCCTGCGCGAGGACTGGAAGCCCGTTCTCGACATCAACAGCGTCATCTACGGCCTCATCTACCTCTTCTACGAGCCCAACCCCGAGGACCCACTCAACCACGAGGCGGCCGAGCTGTACCGCAACAACATCAATGAGTTCCAGCGCGTCGTGCGCCGCACGCTCGCGGGGTGCATGCTCAACGGAGAGACGTTCCAGCGGCTAGTGTGAGGGGCGCCATGCCGCCGCGCCATCACTGCGCCGCCGCCGCCGCCCGGGCGCAGTCGCTCCCCCCCCTACGAAGCGCCTTCTGCTGCTGAGTGGCGCGCTGCGTGCGAGCGAGGCGTTGAGCAGCGGAGGCACCATGTGCGGCTGCCACTGCTGTGTCCGCTGCTGAGATGATGACGGCCGGCGCGCCTGGAGTGGGTGTTTCGGAAGGCGCCAGTCTCCTGACTAGTAGAGCCCGCGCGCTGGGGCGGTCTGCACTCGTTGGAGCGGCGGGCGCGGCAGCGGCGCCCGCGACGCAGCGCAGACGCCTGCGGCCTGCGGCGGAGGTGGAACGGGTGGGAGCAGCCCGGCGCCACCACCGCTGCCGCTGCCGCAGTGTGAGCAGATGCACGTGCGGCAGCGCGCATAGGGGGGGGGTGCACACCCGCCACACTTGTGCCAAGTGGCTGTGTGTCCTGCGCGCTGACGCACAGCAGCGCTGCGCCGCCTACTGCTGTTGCAAAGCCAGCTGCCGAGCTTTGCTGAGCAGCAGCGGCAGCGGCCACAGGTGGCACATGGTTGCGGGAGGAGGGCTGCTTGGCAGTGAGAAACTTGGGTGGGGGGTTGGAGAGGGTTGCATGGACTGCAGGGGGGGGGGGCTGCTGGTTGGGGAGCGCGGTTTTTGTGACACAATCCGCCTCTCGCAGCATTGTATATGGCACACCTGGCTCTGTACATATGCGTGGTTTCCATGTGTTGCTGCGCATTGCCACACGGTGCTGTTTGTACTACGTACTGCATGTTTTGCAGCTGTGTGGCACGTGAAGCTTTGCACACAACGCACTCTGTAAAGTGCTCGTTGCATCGTGCACAAACCACAATGCTAACAGCTCGACGACAGCGTTGCATGGCAAACACACATGCACTGTGCAGCACTGGTCCTGTACAGCAATTTTCTGCTGCTAGTAGTTTTATTTATTTGCACTTGGGGGCGTGCAAGAGCCCATGACACATGCATGCCAGCCCTAGTACTTTTTTTTAAAATGCAGTGCGCATAGTGGGATCTCCCAGGCCGCCTTCGTGCTCAGCAGTCGGCTGCAGCTCTGCCCTCATGGCTGCTGAGCAAGCGCGCACGCGGGCTCCGATCGTGCACGCGAGCTCGAGAGCATTTTGAAGAGTGCGCGTCGCCTTGACCGGCAGCAGCGCCGCTGCGGCAACATGCGGTGCCTGCAGCTCCTAGGCCTGCTGGCTGCCGCCACCTCCGCCGCGGGCTTCGTCGTAAGGGCTCCTGGCGACCACAGTGTCAAGGTTACGGTGAGGGTGAGGACGGCTGCCCAATGATGCGCGTCAGGCCTCGTGCTGCCCAGCCTGCCTGGCGAGCGGCATGCCTGCCACTTAACGACGGGAGCGGTTTACACACTCTGCTTGAATCCCCGCATACCAGCTCGCCGCTGTGCTGTGTGGCGCGTGGAGGACGGCCTCGTGTGCGGGCTTCACACTCCGAATCGAGCAGGCACGACAAGTGCCGCGTGGAGGCTGGCTGGCTGCTTGCCTGAGCGTCGCCGGGAGTGCATGTCGTGGCCGCCCGAGCGCGTCGCAGCGGCGAGCGAAGCTGTGCTGGCCGTGCGAGTCGGCGCAGGTGGTAACTGCGGGAGGGCGGAATCCCGCAAGTATCTGACCTTTGTGCGTTCAACCACATTTCCAGCATTTAGATGTTCCCCCCTGGAGTCAAAATGCGCTGCGTGTGTTTCGGGGCGGTGCAGGCGCCAACAGCTGGTGCTGGCGTGACGGCACCAGGCGCTGACAGCGGTGAAGCCACGCTGCGCCCACAGTTATATCCCCACTAGCTTGCGCTCCCATCGTCACATCAGAGGCGCCATGAACACGCGCCCTAATCCCGCCCAAACTGCCACTTGCACTTGGGCAGTCACGGCGCACGCCGCCCGTTTCCTTGCACCAAAGCACCCGTACCTGCACGCCCCTCACCCCCCGCCCACGCGCCTGCTGCCACAACCAACCCCAGGCGGCGCTGCCCGCCAACCGCAGCAGCCTGCACACGGCGACGGTGCTGGCCGCGAGCGATGACTCGTCTGCTGCGAGGGGGGAGCCTGCTGCGGGCGTGCCCTCGAGCTCTGCTGGCGGCGCTGGAACTGGCGTGGCGGGTCTCAACTCCTGGGACCCTGCCTCTCAGGTGCGTCTTTTCATGCGCAACACTTTTGCAGCGCGCTTCACATAATATCCAGTCAATTTTGGAAGTGGCGAGGTACTAGTATGGTCTTCAAGTAGTTTTATTTATTAGCACTTGCGGGCGTGCAAGAGCCCATGACATGTATGCCAGCACGCTCACCGGTGGCCATGGCACTGTTCAAGTAGTAGTACCGCTGGTAGTAGCTCTGCAGTATATGATTGGATGTGCATGTAGTCAAACTTCCGGAGTATTAATTTGCACTTGTGGGTGTGCAAGGGCCCCGTCATGCAAGCGTGCAAGAAGTGGCGGCAATCACAATCACTTATGCCACATGCTGAGGCCCGTATAGACCTATTCATAACTCAGTGCGGTCCACAACCAGAAGTGCCGCAAGCTGGCAGGCCTGAGCCGCCAGCAGGCTAGTGCTTGCATGCAGTACAGTGCGCTCTGCGGGGTAGTGTCACCCTGCTAGCCCCCCCGCACTGACGCAAAGCCCGCACTAAACCAAATAGGGCAGTGTATACCGTTTATATGGAATCATGTGGTCTCTGGCAGGTGTCTGGACCCCGCACTCAACCGCATACCGCGCTAAATCAAAGCGAACTACCGCAAATGAGTGCTTGCATGCAGAACTGTTGAAGTGCGTACTGTTGAAGTACGCGTATGTTACGTCTGAAGTACTGTAAGTAAGCCCTGTTGGTAGTTGTGCTCTGAATCATCCCTAGCCCTCAAGGACACTGACCGGCACGTGTAGGTGTGGGGGCTGTCTGGTGCTTTTCACCAGG
>JAULBY010039765.1:0-13712 GCA_032358315.1 Ophiocytium majus
GGTGTGGTGGGCTGTTTCAGAGAGGGTGTGGGGGCTAGGGGGGGGGTGGGGCGGCGTGGTGGGTGCTGCTGTGATGGCGGGTGGTGGGCAAATACTGTGAAGAGAGTTGGTGCAGGACGGTTTGATAGGGCGCAACACACATTGCTGTGCGATGACAGCCATGGATGCGCTGAGCACTGACAAGGTGCCACCCTCCATACCTGCTGCAATGCTGCAAGTATTTAGTTATGCTACGAGCCCCACAGCCAAGGGAGCGAATGGACCTGGCCCAATCAGCAGGGAAAGAAGTGCTGTTTCACGCAGAATCTGGTGTGCAATGCACTCACCACATAGGTTCCCTTATACTGGACCACGCCGTTGCGCCTCAGCTCGCCGCTGCCGTGCGCGACCCATGCCACGCCAGCAGTGGCGGTGTCCCCATGGTAGGCCACTCCCGTGTCTTGCAAGTTCTCCTTTTGCCTTATCCAGTATCTGGGCGAAAAGGCGGCAGTGCGCGCACCACGAGGGCCAGCGGTGACACACAGTAGCGGGTGGCAAGGGAGGGGTTCGCTATCTGTGGTTGCTGAGCAATGTTGAAGTTGTGCAGTCTTTTTGCTGCCAGTTGGTGCGTGGCGCAAGCTTGCGTGACCCAGGTCGCAGCTTGTACACCTTATGAGCTTGAATGTCAGGCCACATGTTGTCAGACATGACAGTGTGAACGCTTGTCATCAGCTCGTACACAAGCCGCTTGAAGAGACGTAGGTTTAAAATACGCAAGCGCATAGGTAAGCACATGTTTTTTCCCTGAAAGAAAGCTGGAGTGCTCTGTGACAATAGATGCAAACGATGCAGGAGCACCAAATACCACCCGCACATGTCATATGTGGGTATGTTAATGACTTGATGGTCATCTAAAAGCGTTTGTACAGTGTACGTACGCCGTACTTACATGTTCGCACAAGGATAAATAGTGGAGTAGTCAATCTGTTTTACTCATGTACCCTGCACGGAAACGCTCCTGTTGCAGTGTTAGTTCCACAAGTTACGGGTTTTGTGAAGTTATCGGTCATTCCTGGTGATGTTATACATCTAGCCTGGCACTTTATAAGCCAGCAAAGGATCAACAGTCATGAAGGGGCATGAAGTTGTTCCCCCCCCCCCTCCCCCCAAAACTGGGCCAACTAGGACTAGGCAACACCAGGCAAGGGAAAACAATTTGGTTTATAAAGGTAAAGCCAGAGCCAGGACCAAACTGAGGCACTGTACAAGGGAAAATGTGCATTCAACGTCATCTTCCTGTGTAGTAAGAGTCTTCGGTTACCATGAAGCAAAAGGCAGGCACCTCCACCTTGAGATGATTCAGAAATCACACATACCGGTGTACACACCAGCATCCCAGTAGCCCATTTTAGGCACAGAGGTTCCACCCGATTCTGACACCACCACTCCCAACCACATCTGTGTGCTGTCCCATAGGGCGAAACTGTCAGCTGGGTGTCCGACAAAAGGCACGTACATGCTCGGAAGCAGAGTGCGACTTTGTGTCCTGTAGCGTTTGTCTGCGTTGCCACCTCTTTGGCCCCTGTCCCTGACAGAGCTGGTTCGTGTGCTAACTGCCCGGTTGTATGCTTTGCCTAGCCGCGCCTGCTGCAGCATAGCAACAAGGAACATCTGCCTGCCTGCGAGTGTGACACAGCAGGCGTGTGCTCAGCAGCAGAAAAGCTGTGGCTGGCCTTCTCACGTGTGCAGCTTGGCGTCTGTCTGAGCCTGCTGCCTCCTCCTCAGCTCGGCCACCTGCTCCCTGAACGCCCTCTGCCTCGCCTCCTCCGCCTCCCGCCTCATCTTCACCTGCTCCCTCTGCGCGCTTTTCCTATCCTCTATGGCTTGCAGCCTGTCCAGACTGAGCATTTTGGCGGCAGCAAAGGCGGCCCGCCTTTCCTCCAACGCCCTCTCATAGGTGGGCAGTAGGGGCCTGCCGGGGTTCTCGTCAGGAGCGGGCACAAACTCCATGCCGTCCGCGGCGCCACCCCCCACAGACAGCATGGTGCCCAGGGTGTGTTGAGAGCTGCTGCTGCCGTTCTATATGTGTGTGCACACGCCAGTGCTCAGCACACAACCAACAGTTACGATGTAACTGTCTTTTATCGGTGGGTGTCACACGTGCAACAGAGCAGCAAGTTGCTCAGCACTCCGGTGCTAGGTGGCGGCCTGGACGTGGACCCGGCCAGCCCGCGCGCAGGCAGTTGCACCGCGTGCAGCGGAGTAGCACCTCTCCACGCCTGCAGCGGAGTAGCACCTCTCCAGGGGACCAGCCAAAGCCGGAGCAGACACCAACGGGGGCGACTGCCGCAGTGCCCAATACCTAGGCGAAGGGGCTGCTGCCGCCACCGCTGGCGCCACTAGGGGCACCACCAGCCGCTGCTGGCACCTGGTGCTCCTGCAGCAGCTGCTGTCTTTTGGGCATCGCCAAGGAGTTGCTGCTGCTGGCGACAGGCGCACTGTGTGCTGGTGGTGTGAGCTGCCCCTGCTGCTGGCGCGCCACCGCTGCCGCCGCCAGCCATGGCGAGCTCCTTTGTGCTGACGGGCGTGTACGCCTCGGCCCGCAGCGGCAATGTGATGAGGGTGGAGGAGTGGCTTAGCAGGGGGTCAGATGTCAACGCCACGGACAAGGAGGGGTGCACGGTGCTGATGTGGGCGGCCTGGGGAGGGCACGTGCAGGTGGGCCCTGTGTCATCAGCATCAGCACTACCAGAGGCCACAACTGATTATGCCAGCCGGTTCTGTGCAGCAGCTTGCACAAGCGTACCTGCTTGCTGCCAGCGTGACACTTTATGCTGCTCACTGGTGCGCCGACGCCGCATCGCGCTCGCGGCGTCGGCACCGCACACATACACACCCTGCCTGCATACTGATGCTGCCACCACCACTGGTGCTGCTGCTGCTGCGCTGACCAGCTCATGAATAAGCTGCTGGACGTAGGGGCGGACCCGACGCTGTGCAACCTGTCGGGAGCCACCGCCCTGCACTGGTCCTGCTGGGGGGGGCATGCCAGCGCGGCCAAAACACTGATACGCGCCAAGGCGCCCCTCAACAAGGTGGACAGCCACGAGGGGGCAGCGCTGCATTATGTGTCGCGCAAGGGGTACATTGAGCTTGCCAAGCTGCTCCTGAAGTTCGGCGCCACGATCGACGTCGTCAACAACAAGGGCATGACCCCGCTGCACAGTGAGTTGGCGCACACGGTGTGCAGGAAGGGGCACGCGCGCCTTGTGCAGGCGGCGGCGCAGCGTGTGCTAGTCGCGTGCCGAGCCCCGCCGCAGCGTTAACTGCAACAAACTTCGGTGCCGGCACATCAGATGTTACCTTTTCACAGTGTTGTGGCATTTATGTAGACACTTGCAACAATGGCGTTGCACACATGGGCTTGCTGCGGCGGTGGCCACCTTGCACGGCCCTTGCTGGCACGTGCGGCGGCTGTGGACCACCACGCCCCATAGCTACAGCGGTGCATTGTCATGGTGGCAAGCAAGGTCACACTTCCGTGTGGTTGAACGGTATGCCAGGGATGCCACTGCTGGCTCAAAGCCACCTAAACTGCAGCAGCACTACTTGGCCAGGTAAGTGTCTGCATGCCGCATGTGTCCGTGTCACGCTGGCATGCGGGCCTCCAAGCGCCATCCCTGTGTGCGTCGTCTGAGCGGAGGCTTCGGTGCTGCTGCGCCGCTGCCACCACATCACCGCAGTGGCGACCAACGCTGGCAAGGCGGACGTTGTGGCTCTGCTGCTGGACAACGGCGCCAAGGTCAACGCGATTGATTCCGCCAGCCGCACGCCCCTGCACTACGCGTGCATCAAGAGCCTCAAGGCGGTGGTGGAGGTGCGTCGGCATGTTGGGTCGTGAAAAAGGCTGTGTTTTGCCGCTCCAGAAAAGCTCCACAGCTGACTCCCATACTGTGCCATACTGTGAAAAATCATGCAGCAGCACCAAAGATGACCCACATGTGCCAAATACCCACGCCATAGTGACATCCATTTTTTGTTGAGCACCTGCGTTTACGCCGCACATACGGCGTACATGTACGCGGCGTATGTGTCACCTTCAAATATTTTGTACTCAGGCTGCCCAGCACTTTGCCTTCCTGCTTTCTCAAATTTGAAGCAAGAATGTCTGCAACAACATAGTCTGATGCGAGTGCCCCTACGCCTGTCGCAAGCAACACATGCACACATGCGCGCCAGCAGCATCCATTTCCGTTGAATTTTGTGTGTATGCGTATATTCGGGGAGTACGCCACCTTCAAATGCTTCAAGAAGTGTACGCTTTTTCCCACCACTTGTTCATCCCTACGACTGTCGCACGCAACGGCGCACACACGCACGCGCCGCGGCACCAGGCCCTGGTGGAGCGCAAGGCGGACGTCACGGCCTCCAACAGCCAACATGCTTCAACCGGCCATTATCGTCTCCATAGTTGCTCACGTCTTCGCTGCCTGCAGTCGGGGTTGGTGGAGCACACTGCCGCCGGGCACTGCACACTCACGCCCCCCCCCCCCCCCCCCCCCCCCCCCCCCCCCCCCCCCTGGCCCGCACGCAACAGCGCATATGTAATTTATTATAGATTTTCAAAATACTTCTTGAAGTTCTTGAAGTACTTTTGTCTTCAAGGGTTATTGCTTTATTGAAAACAGATCAACATGCTTGCGCCGCCACGCCAGGACGTGCTGGAGCGCAAGGTCGACTTGTCGGCCGTCGACAGCCAGCGGGCTTCAACCGGCCATTGTCATCTCCATAGGTGCTAAGCCGTTGGGTACTGCACACTCACGCAACCGCGCCCCCCCCCTGCCCCGTCTGCCGCACACACTTTCGCATGCGCCGGCACCAGGTCCTGCTGGAGCGCAAGGCGGACGTCACCGCCATCGACAACAAGGGCAAGTCCTGCGAGAACCTGCTGGGCACGGGCGCGGCGCTGCGCGACACGGTGCACAACGACGCCATCATGGCCCTCCTGTGTGCGGCCCTGGGCTGCCCCGTGATCGCCTACGAGGCGCGCGCCGTCTCGCCCGCCAACGCGCGCACGCCGCGCCACCCCGCGGGCCGCCCCGTGTGGAACGAGGACGGGGTGCTCAAGAGCCCGCAGGTAACAAAAAGGGGGGGGGGCGTAAAAGTCCCTATTTTTGCGCATTTTCCAAGCACACAAACCTTAAAACTCACTCTTCTAATGACTGTGCAGAGCTCATGCAAGAGCGCCGCATACAGCCCATGTACGCCGCATGCGCACACACAGTTGCCCCCCATTTTGAAACACAGTACATGCACACACATATGAGGCGTCACATCAGCCTCAAACACACTTGCTCCTACACACACACCCGCCCCCCCAGGTGGCTGCCATCACCACCGCCGTCGCCGCCGCCGTCGCCGCCAGCTCCGCCACCGCGGCCGCGCCCACCACCGCCGTTGCCACGCCTCCCGAGTCCGACGCCCGCGCCGCCGCCGCTGCCTCCGCCGCCGCCACCGCGCCAGTCCTCGACGCTGCCGCCGCGACACTGGCTCGCGAGGGCCGCGCCGACACCAGCGCCACCGCCCTAGACGCTGCCGTGGCGCGCGTGTCCCTGGCGTCCCTGGGTGACACCGGCAAGGGCATTGGCGGCGGCGGCGGTGGTGGTGGAGTGGGGGCGCCGGGTTCGACCGGGAGGGTGGCGGCGGCGGCGCTGGGGGCGACCGCGGAGACGGCGGGCCTCGCGGGCACGGGGACGGGCGGCGGGCGGGCGCGCCGCAGCGTGATTGACATCGGCGATGGGGGCATCACGCTGGGGCCGCGGCGGTCCAGCCGCCTGCAGGTGGGCGGGAGCGCGTGCTTTCACAGTGTTTTTTTTTGTTGTTGTTGGGGTTTTGGGGGTGGACGGCGCTGTTGGTGGCGCGGTCGCTGTCCCTGCAACTGCCTGCAGGCGGGCGGCAACGTATGCTACTACAGTTGTTGTTTTGTTTTGTTTTGGGGGGGGGGGCTTTCGGTGGCGTGCTTGCCGCGTGCTGGCTGGTCAGTGGCTGAGCGCTGGTGGTGAGAAAGTGTGCAATGTCATGTGGGGGCTGACTGCTGTACCTGGTGTAGGGTGGTTGAATGGTTGAATTGGATAGGGCATGGTGGGAGGTGTGGCTGGTTTGGCTGGAGCGCCTGAGCGCTGTGGGCGCCTGGCGCAGTGAGTGGGTTCCTGAGATTTTGCATTTCACCGGGTACTGCCGTAGTAATTGGCACTGCAGTACGGGGCTGCTACAAATGCTTGTGTGGTGGCGGGGCTCCCACCCCCCCAAGTTGCGGTATGGGAGGCGCATGTGTGTGTGCAGTTGAGGGCCGCTGTCGTGGTGCTGCACATTGCAACTGCTGGCGGTGCAGACACGGATGTGTAACAGGGACTGCAGACCCTGCAAGGACCGCTCCTGCTGTATGAAGTACTTGAATAAGTATACTCGTACTTCACTGTGAAGCATTCACATACTTCTTGCTGAAGTACCTCGTAGTATGCATATACTTCACAAGTACAATAAAGTTGCTGGCATCATGGCGGGGCTCCCCCCCACCCAAGTTGAGGTATGAATTTGCAGCACATGTTCAAGCCCAGTTGAGGGCCGCTGTCGTGATGCTGCGCACTGCAACATGCTAGTGGTGCAGACACGGAAACTCGGATGCGCCACAGGGAGTGCAGACCACTACTGTAGTAATTCTGAAGTACATACTTGAAGTACATTTACATACTTTTGTAGTGAAGTACTTCAGGAGTATAATATTAGTCACAGAGGCATGAGGGCCTGTGCGCACCGGTCTACTACGTAGTACCATGGAAACCATGGGTAACGCGTCGATGAAATACTACTGTAGTATGTTCTGAAGTGCATGTGGCTGCACGTCTTTGGAGCTCAGGCGCCCATATACCACCTTTGCAGTGTCCTGACTATGCACCACATGCACACACACACACACCCCTTCACCCCCCCCTCGACCTGTCAACCCACCTGCTGCCACATTTTTGTGCTGAGCAGGTGATGGTGGACAGCAACGCGGACCCCCCCGCGGCAGCCGCAGCCGCGTCCTCAGCCGCCGTTGACGCTGCTGTCGCTGCCGGCGCCGCCGCAGCCCAGGTACGGCCGCCGTGGCATACCGTAGGTGTCGGTCGCAGTATAAGAACCCCCCTATGGTACCTGGTACTTTCTAAGTAAAACCTCCCCTCGAATGAGACCTCCCCGGGTTTAGGGGACGAGTGGCTGCAAGATCGGGGTCCAGAACCCCCCGTTGTTAGCAACAGCCGGCGCTCGGCGACACAACCAGGGAACTTTATACTCTGATACCTACGGTACACTTGCAGTGCCTGGCACAGAGCGCGCCATGCATGCCCCACAGAGCATGCCACGCAATGGAACGCCAGCACGCGCTCAGCACGAGGTCTCCCACAGCAGCCCGCAGGGGCACGTCACACCTGCGGCCTGCCACGCCACGCCGCATGTAACCGCCGCAATCTGTCAGCGCCATGTGCACTGTGGCGTGCGCTGAGCCGCTACAATAGCTTCCCCGCGTGTGCCCTGGTGGCGCGTACCCAGGCCTGCCGCCTCAGAAGTGAGCACGGCTGCAGCGCCGCGCTGTGCCTGTGGCTGAGCACGTCTGCTCCTCCGGGCATTTAAACGCTTTTGCAGGCCAAAACGGTTGTCTTCAGCAGCACAGCGGCAGTAGCAGCTGTCACCGCTGCCCTGCGTGCGTGCGCTGCCTCGCGCTGACACCCCCTTTGCGTTGCGCGCGTGTGCTGCCGTGTGCCGACACCCCCCTCCCCTTTTGCCAATGAGAGCGCAGCGCGGCTTATTTGACAGACCTGTGTGGCACTGGGATGTAGGCTGAGCTGCTGCTGTAGCCTTCCCGTCTGTGCCGTGGTGGCGTGTGCCCCTGGGGGCCTGCTGCCACAGAAGTGAGCACGGTGCCGCGCCGTGCTGTGCCTGTGCCTGAGCACTTCTCCTCCTCCGGCCATTGTTTTTTTGTTGCGCGCGCCAACAACCCGTTCCTCTTTTTGCCAATGCAGGCGGCGGAGCCAGACGAGGCGGCGCTGGACGGCGGCGGCGCCACCCTGAACCGCACAGGGGGGGGCAGCCCGCATACCACCTTTGGCGACCGCTCGGCGTTCGGCGACGCGGTGACCGCCGTGGACGAGCACATGGAAATTGCCGTGGACATGGCGCTCGAGCAGGTGGGTTGTGGACGTTTGCCGCCATACTTCGAAGTATATACTTCGTATACTTGAAGTATGTGTACATACTACAGTAGTACTTCAAGAGGTATATTGAAGTATGAGTTCAAATAAGGTTTTGGTCGGTGTGAACTGCCGTGGACGAGCACATGGAGATCGCCGTGGACGTGGCGCTTGATGAGGTGGGTTGTGGACGGTTGCCGCCATACTTCGAACCATACGTATATATTACAGGAGTATACTTCAGTAGTAGTATAGTTCAAGTGTGAGTTGAAGTTTTTTTGTGGGTGTGTACTGCCACGGACGAGCCATGGAGTTTGCCGTGGACATGGAGCTCGAGCAGGTGTGGGTTGTTGAAGTTGGTTGCGTTGTAAATAGATGTACTTGTAACATCAACATGTACTTTAAGTATATCTCTTGTGTGTGTAGGAGTACATGAGTTGAAGTGCCGTGCACGTGGTGCTCGAGCAGGTGGTTGGGGTGTTGAACTTGGGTGTGCTCTTTGTGAGTTGAAGTTTCAGGTACTGGTAGCGCGGTAGCGTTCCCACATGCAAGGCTTACATCAATGTGCCTTGTACCGCGTATGATGGGCGTGACTTTGTCATCAGTACCAGAAGAGTGCCGCCTGATTGGACAACGCTCCTCCCAGTCGCGCAAACCACGTGCATGGGAATTTCCAGCGCCCTAAGCGGAGTTTGCCAGAAGTACAAATGTGACTGTACCCTAGAAGTAGTGCTGTGGCATTGCAACATGCAGGGCATGCATGAACAGGGTAACCCTGCTAGTGGTGCCACCAGACCACGTGCATCACGCATGAGGGCAGCTTTGCATGAGGGCAGCTGGCACTGGGGTACTGGGGTCAACGCTCCTTCCAGTCGCACATGCCATGGTGCACCGGGCTTTCCGCGCCCCAATTTGATACAAGTACCAATGTAAGGAACTCACGTGGCGCACAGGTGGCGCATACCATGTGCACAGTGGTTGCCGCGGCCCACGGCAATATATTAGGTACCGGTATTAAGTACTGATGTATGGAACTCATGTGACGCACATGCTAGCTTCACCGACACTTCAAATAGCAATGTATGAAACCCATGTGGCGCACAGGTGGCAGCGACAACACTGATATCAAAAACACACATGTATGGAACTCATGTGGCGCACTGGTGGTAGTGCCAGTGACATCTGAGGTACCAATGTGCGGGACTCATGTGGCACACAGGACAGCGGCACCGACATTGAAAGTATTTATAAATGTATGGAGCTCATGTCGCGCACGTGTGATAGCTACACTGACATCAGAAGTACAAACGTAACGAACTCACGTGGTGCACAGGCGGCAGCGACAGTGACATCAACAGCACAAATGTATACTTCTGAAGTATATGGAACTCATGTGGCGTACAGGTGATAGCGACACTGACATCAAAAGCACAAGTATAGTATTGATTTCATGTGGCACACAGATGATAGCAACACCGACGATGTAAGGAGCTCATGCGGCGCACGGGTGATACTGACACTGACCAAAAATGTATGGAACTCATGCGGCGCATGGGTGATAGTGACACTGACATAATATGTATGGAACTCATGTGGCGCGCAGGTGATAGCGACGCTGGAGGAGCTGGAGGCCAAGGTGGACGGCATCAGCTCTGACCAGGAGGCCAACGAGGACATGCTCATGGACGTCGTGGCACGCACGGATTCCGTGGAGCGCGCCGTCACCAAGCTCAAGATACAGATGCAGGTATACCCATACACACGCACATACTACATAAGTGCCGTATATGCTATTTGTACCATGTACTTTCAAGTATTTTGGAAGTATTTGTTGGAGCGCGCCAACGCCAAGCTCAAGATGCAGATGCAGGTATTCCCAAGTACACACATGCACATCCCACAGTAGTACGTGCTTTAGTGCCGTGACCTTACAGGCGCCGGCACCACACACGCACACACGCACACACGCACACACGCACAATGCGTCCTGCCTTTAGCCATACACACGCGCACATACTACAGTAGTATGTGCTACTAGTACCATGGACCCACAAGCGCCGACACCACACACGTACGCACGCACGCTGCGCGCTGCCTTTAGCCCCGCCACCTGCGTCTCTGGTGCCGCTCACATCCGTGTTTTGACTGTGGTTCTGCTGAGCAGGACGGCGGCGTGTCCAGCACGAGCCCACGCGCGAGTGCCGCGGAGGTGGGGGAGATACGAGCGCACCTCATGGGGCGTGACCGCGAGGCCGCCCAGCTGCGTGATGCGCTGCAGGAGGCCGAGGCAGAGATGGAGACGCTGCGCAAGGCGTCCAGGAACGCGCGTGACCGCCTCGAGGAGAAGGATGTTCAGGTACGTGCTGTGGGTATACTTGAAGTACTTGAAGTGTATGTCAGTACTTCAGCAGTAGTAGTTCAGTAGTTATCAGGGTTACCAACGTTGACGATCACACGCTGCGCATGGCGTCGTGGAACGCGCGCGGCCGCCCTCGAAGAGAAGGATGTGCAGGTGCGTGCTGCTGTGGCATACTTCAAGTACTTGAAGTATACTACGTAGTACTTCAGAAGTTAGTGCTTCAGTAGCGCTTCACTGTGTTGGTAGCGGTACTTCAGTAGTAGTAGTAGCTCAGCCATCGCCTGGGTGATACTGTTAGTACTTGAACATTCAAATGCTGCGCACGGCGTCGCGCAACGCGCGCGGCCACCTCGAGGGCAATGACGTGCAGGTACGTACCTGTGGTATACTTCAAGTACTTGAAGTGAAGTTCGAAGTATGTTGGTACTTCAGCAGTAGTAGTTCAATAGTTGTCAGGGGCAACAGCTTTGACAATCACATGTTACGCAAAGCGTCGAGGAACGCGCGCGACCGCCTCGAGGAGAAGGACGTGCAGGCGCGCGCTGTGGTATACCTACTTCAAGTACTTGAAGTGTACTTGTGTTATACTACTGTTGTACTTCAAGTACTTGTAGCATTCTGAAGTATATACTTCGAAGTATAAACTTAAAAGTACTTCAGTAGTACATACTTTAGAAGTAATTATAAATATACTTCAAGAGGTATTATTATCACTTCAGCAGCAGTACACTCGTTCAGCAGTCACCAGGGTCAGTTACTTTGACCATCGTTGTTGTGGCTGTGAAAGTAAGTTGTAGTACCCATACACACTTGTACTCTCTAGGCCCGGGAAGTGTTGTTGGGCGCTGCTTGCGCACATTGTTGATGTGCCGGCGGGGGCTTCTGGGGGGAGGAGTTGAGGTTCAGGGAGGTCGGCTTTGGGGCGCCTGGGATGCTGCTTGCACTGTGGTGGTGGTGTCGCTGGCGAGGAGCGGCAGGATCGGCATAGCTGTTGCATGGAAGTCTCTGCGAGACGGCGCCAGGTGCAAAACCCCACTTATTACGAGCAGGGCCCCTTGCCATCATTGAGGTGTGCTTGCTTTACATGCTGCGTCAGCCGCACTCCCTGTGGACAGGGCTTCCCGCGCCCCAAGCGGAGTTTCTAAACGCAAGTAGTACAACTTTTCATGTCCCAGTCACACGCACGCCATGCGCACAGGGCTCTTCCGCACCCCAAGCGAAGTACAATGACAGTACCACTTCCACACTCGTCACCACCCGCCACCCCCCGCCCGCCGCCTGCGTGCGCGCCACAGATTGTGGGCCTGCTGTCGCGCATGGACAAGCTGGAGGCGCTGGTTCAATCGCAGCCGCAGGGGGACCACCCGCGCGCTGCCGAGCTCACGGCGGCGGCGGCGGCGGCAGCTGCGGAAGCGGCGCGGGAAGACGACTCCCGGGGGTGCAACTGCTGCGTCATGTGAACCTCCGGCAGCGGCAGCAGACAGTTACGCGGTGTGTAACTGCCGCTGGAGAGAGGTCACGGCGGCCGCGTGTGAGGCCGCGCAACGGGCGCCGGCCGTGACGTGCATGCCAGCGCCTGCAGCCCCCTCATCGCACGCGCAAGGCTGCTGGCGTGCCGCCACCGGAGGGCGCGCTGGCACGGCCAAGCCGTGTTGGCGCCGGCCGTTGCAGCGCTGGCGCCGCTGGTTGAGAAGTGATGCACACCGGGCCCGGGAGGCCCGCGCTGCCATGAAAACCACGGGATTTGTTGTATGGTGTCGCACAGCCGCTGCACGTTTTACGGCCGCTCGCGGGGTGCGGCTGGGGATGGGGCGGGGGGCGTGTGTCGCGCACCTTTTGCCGTGCTCAGCAGTGGCAGCTGCGCACGTTAGCTGCTGAGCACATGAGGCGGCAGCGGCGGCGGGCGGGGGCGGGGGGGGGGGGGGTAGCACAGGGAAGGGTTCCTGTCTGGGGTGGTTGGAACATGAGGTCGAAGTTGAAGTTGGAAAACAGGGGGGGAGCAATTTCAAGAAGAAGCGGGGCATAGGTGGGAGGGAGGGCACTTTTCGATGCTGTACAGGGGCTCCCAGTGTACAGGTTCCCGCCACGAGCATGGCCGGCGCCACCACCACAAGCACGGTGGGGCCTGCCTGTCTCGATTAGATGCGCACCATGTGCCGTGAACAAGTGTGAGTTTCGGGCTGTGGCCCAGTGAGTTTCCTGGGCTGCCACGCACGAGCACAGTTGCTTTATGATTGGTTTTAACACAACCTATGCCTGCAGCCGGCTGCTCATGCCACAGCGCTGCTGCCATGCCTTGCCTGCTGCGTGTGCGGTGTGCACAGTGACTGTAAGTGTTCACACTTGCAGGGTCACAAAACTTGGGGGCGGCTGCCCTGTGTACCACCTGGTTTGCACAGGCTAAGTTGAAGTTTGCGTATAGTACTAATTCACAGAGACATGATGACATGTACATGTGCAAAGGGCTTTCCGCGCCCTAAGCGGAGTTTAATAAGAGTACATGTGCGCACCGGTACTGGTCAGGCGGACAGTGTGCGCTCAGCAGCGAGATGTGCTTGTACGCTTGAAGGGGCGGGCGTCGCGTCAGGTGCCGCCGCTGGGAGTTGAAGTTTGTGCCACTTTGCACCAGAAGCAGCGCCCATGAGCAGTGTGTGTATGCCGCATGCCCTTTGTGACACGCTGCCATGCCTGTCACAATCTGCATGTCGTGCGTACCTTGGTCTGTCTGTGGCCGCCAGCGCAGTGCACCTCGGACAAGGCCCGGGTTGTACTCAGCAGTAGCGTGTGCTCAGCAGTAGCCTATAGCTTCTTGCCTGCTTACATACTAGCGCCTTCGCACCTTGACTTCCACGACGATTTCACGTTGATCAGGACTTGTGAAGCCCTGGTGCAAAGCCTGGTGTTGCGACTGGCGTGCCTGTGCTGTGGTTCACACGCACGCCGCAAGTTCTCAGAGTGGAGGTTGCATGCGAGGCACGTACAGGCGTATCCCAACATTCAACTTTTGGGGCAAGAGTATCATCGAAGATGGGCTCCTGACACCCACGGACAGCTCGACATGTACCACGCGGCCTTGCAAGACATCTTCCGTTCGTACCTGCGCGTACCGGTGCAGGACGAGGGGTACCGCCCCTTCGCTGGGGGCA